>CATORF010000662.1:157416-213416 GCA_951804975.1 Anthophora plumipes | reverse complement strand
CACCAAGATTATCGCAGAGAACGCATATCTCAGCTGGAAACACCACGAAATCCAAGATGTCGCCGGTTCTGCATATCAAACGCACTGTGGAATGTTGAAAACACCAGAAAACTTGTTTTTCCGCATTAAATAGCTCGAAACGAGCGATCTAGATGATTCTGCATACTTCTGACTGAAGTCTCACCAATATTATCGCAGAAAATGCATATCTCAGCTTGAAACCTCACGAAAATCAAGATGTCGCCGGATCTGCATATCAAACGCACTGTGGAGTGGTGAAAACAACCAGACAACGTTTTTCTCGCATTTAATAGCTCGATACGAGCGATCTAGATGATTCTGCATACTTCTGACTGAAGTCTCACCAATATTATCGCAGAAAATGCATATCTCAGCTTGAAACCTCACGAAAATCAAGATGTCGCCGGTTCTGCATATCAAACGCACTGTGGAGTGGTGAAAACAACCAGACAACGTGTTTCTCGCATTAAATAGCTCGAAACGAGCGATCTAGATGATTCTGCATACTTCTGACTGAAGTCTCACCAATATTATCGCAGAAAATGCATATCTCAGCTTGAAACTTCACGAAAATCAAGATGGCGCCGTTTCTGCATATCAAACGCCCTGTGGAGTGGTCAATACACCAGAAAACGTGTTTCTCGCATTAAATAGCACGAAAAGAGCGATCTAGATGATTCTGCATACTTCTGACAGAAGACTCCCCAAGATTATCGCAGAGAATGCATATCTCAGCTGGAAACACCACGAAAATCAAGATATCGCCGGTTCTGCATATCAAACGCACTGTGGAATGTTGAAAACACCAGAAATCTTGTTTTTTCGCATTAGATAGCTCGAAACGAGCGATCTAGATGATTGTGCATACTTCTGACTGAAGTCTCACCAATATTATCGCAGAAAATGCATATCTCATCTTGAAACCTCACGAAAATCAAGATTTCGCCGGTTCTGCAATTCAAACGCACTGTGGAGTGGTGAAAACAACCAGAAAACTTGTTTTTTCGCATTAAATAGCTCGAAACGAGAGATCTAGATGATTCTGCATACTTCTGACAGAAGACTCACCAAGATTATCGCAGAAAATGCATATCTCAGCTGAAAACACCACGAAAATTAAGATATCGCCGGTTCTACATATCAATCGCACTGTGGAATGTTGGAAACACCAGAAAACTTGTTTTGTCGCAGTAAGTAGCTCGAAACGAGCGATCTAGGTGATTCTGCATACTTCTGACTGAAGTCTCACCAAGATTATCGTAGAAAATGCATATCTCAGCTTGAAACCCGTAGGAAACCATGATATCTCCGGTTCTGCATGTCAAACGTACTGTGGAGTGATGAATACACCGGAAAACGTGTTTCTCGCATTAAATAGCTCGAAAAGAGGGGTCTCGATGATTCTGCATGCCACTGACAGAAGACTCACCAAGATTATCGAAGAAAATGCATATCTCAGGTTGAAATCTCACGAAAATCAAGATGTCGCCGGTTCTGCATATCAAACGCACTGTGGAGCCGTGAAAACACCAGATAACGTGTTTCTCGCATTAAATAGCTCGAAAAGAGGGATCTCGATGATTCTGCATACTTCTGACAGAAGTCGCACCAAGATTATCGCAGAAAATGCATACCTCAGGATCAAAACCGACGAAAACCAAGATTTCGCCATTTCTGCATATCAAACGCACTGTGGAGTGGTCAAAACACCAGATAACGTGTGTGTCGCATTAAATAGCTCGAAAAGAGCGATATCGATGATTCTGCATACTTCAGACAGATGTCTCACCAAGATGATCGCTGAAAATGCATATCTGAGCATGAAACCCCACGATAACCAAGATATCGCTGGTTCTGCATATCAGGCGCAATGTGGAGTGGTGAAAACACCAGATAACCTGTTTCTCGCATTAAATAGCTCGAATAGAGCGATCTCGATGATTCTGCATACTTCTGACTGAAGTCTCACCAAGATTATCGCAGAAAATGCATATCTCAGCTGGAAACCCCACGAAAACCAAGATGTCGCCGGTTCTGCATATCAAACGCACTGTGGAATGTTGAAAACACCAGAAAACTTGTTTTATCGCATTAAATAGCTCGAAACGAGCGACCTAGATGATTCTGCATTCTTCTGACTGAAGTCTCACCAATATTAACGCAGAAAATGCATGTCTCAGCTTGAAACCTCACGAAAACCAAGTTATCTCCGGTTCTGCACATCAAACGTACTGTGGAGTGGTGAAAACACCAGATAACGTGTTTCTCGCATTAAATAGCTCGAAAAGAGCGATCTCGAAGATTCTGCATGCCACTGACAGAAGACTCACCAAGATTATCGAAGAAAATGCATATCTCAGGTTGAAATCTCACGAAAATCAAGATGTCGCCGGTTCTGCATATCAAACGCACTGTGGAGTCGTGAAAACACCAGATAACGTGTTTCTCGCATTAAATAGCTCGAAAAGAGGGATCTCGATGATTCTGCATACTTCTGACAGATGACCCACCAAGATTATAGCAGAAAATGCATATCTCAGCTGGAAACACCACGAAAATCAAGATATCGCCGGTTCTGCATATCAAACGCATTGTGGAATGTTGAAAACACCAGAAAACTTGTTTTATCGCATTAAATAGCTCGAAACGAGCGATCTAGATGATTCTGCATACTTCTGACTGGTCTCACCAATATTATCGCAGAAAATGCATATCTCAGCTTGGAACCTCACGAAAACCAAGTTATCTCCGGTTCTGCACATCAAACGTACTGTGGAGTGGTGAAAACACCAGATAACGTGTTTCTCGCATTAAGTAGCTCGCAAAGAGGGATCTCGATGATTCTGCATACTTCTGACAGAAGACTCACCAAGATTATCGCAGAAAATGCATATCTCAGTTTGAACCCCGACGAAATCCAAGATGTCGCAGGTTCTGCATATCAAACGCACTGTGGAGTGGTGAAAACACCCGAAATCGTGTTTCTCGCATTAAGTAGATCGAAAAGAGCGATCTAGATGATTCTGCATACTTCTGACTGACGTCTCACAAAGATTATCGTAGAAAATGCATATCTCAGCTTGAAACCCGTAGGAAACCATGATATCTCCGGTTCTGCATGTCAAACGTACTGTGGAGTGATGAATACACCAGAAAACGTGTTTCTCGCATTAAATAGCTCGAAACGAGCGATCCAGATGATTCTGCATACCTCTGACTGAAGTCTCACAAATATTATCGCAGAAAATGCATATCTCAGCTTGAAACCTCACGAAAACCAAGTTATCTCCGGTTCTGCACATCAAAAATACTGTGGAGTGGTGAACACACCAGAAAACGTGTTTCTCGCATTAAGAAGCTCGAAAAGAGCGTTCTCGAAGATTCTGCATACTTGTGACAGAAGTCTCACCAAGATTATCGTAGAAAATGCATATCTCAGCTTGAAACCCGTAGGAAACCATGATATCTCCGGTTCTGCATGTCAAACGTACTGTGGAGTGATGAATACACCAGAAAACGTGTTTCTCGCATTAAATAGCTCGAAACGAGCGATCCAGATGATTCTGCATACCTCTGACTGAAGTCTCACCAATATTATCGCAGAAAATGCATATCTCAGCTTGAAACCTCACGAAAATCAAGATGTCGCCGGTTCTGCATGTCAAACGTACTGTGGAATGGTGAAAACACCAGAAAACTTGTTTTTTCGCATTAAATAGCTCGAAACGAGAGATCTAGATGATACTGCATACTTCTGACAGAAGACTCACCAAGATTATCGCAGAAAATGCATATCTCAGCTGGAAACACCACGAAAATTAAGATATCGCCGGTTCTACATATCAATCGCACTGTGGAATGTTGGAAACACCAGAAAACTTGTTTTGTCGCAGTAAGTAGCTCGAAACGAGCGATCTAGATGATTCTGCATACTTCTGACTGAAGTCTCACCAAGATTATCGCAGAAAATGCATATCTCAGCTTGAAACCTCACGAAAACCAAGTTATTTCCGGTTCTGCACATCAAAAATACTGTGGAGTGGTGAACACACCAGAAAACGTGTTTCTCGCATTAAATAGCACGAAAAGTGCGATCTAGATGATTCTGCATACTTCTGACAGAAGACTCCCCAAGATTATCGCAGAGAATGCATATCTCAGCTGGAAACACCACGAAAATCAAGATATCGCCGGTTCTGCATATCAAACGCACTGTGGAATGTTGAAAACACCAGAAATCTTGTTTTTTCGAATTAGATAGCTCCAAACGAGCGATCCAGATGATTCTGCATACTTCTGACTGAAGTCTCACCAATATCATCGCAGAAAATGCATATCTCAGCTGGAAACCCCACGAAAACCAAGATATCGCCGGTTCTGCATATCAAACGCACTGTGGAATGTTGAATACACCAGAAAACTTGTTTTTTCGCATTAAATAGCTCGAAAAGAGCGATATCGATGATTCTGCATACTTCGGACAGAAGTCTCACCAATATTATCGTTGTAAATGCATATCTCAGCTTGAAACCCAACGAAAACCAAGATATCGCCGGTTTTGTATATCAAACGCACTGTGGAGTGGTCAATACACCAGATAACGTGTTTCTCGCATTAAATAGCTCGAAAACAGCGATCTCGATGATTCTGCATACTTCTGACAGAAGTCGCACCAAGATTATCGCAGAAAATGCATACCTCAGGATCAAAACCGACGAAAACCAAGATTTCGCCATTTCTGCATATCAAACGCACTGTGGAGTGGTCAAAACACCAGATAACGTGTGTGTCGCATTAAATAGCTCGAAAAGAGCGATATCGATGATTCTGCATACTTCAGACAGATGTCTCACCAAGATGATCGCTGAAAATGCATATCTGAGCATGAAACCCCACGATAACCAAGATATCGCTGGTTCTGCATATCAGGCGCAATGTGGAGTGGTGAAAACACCAGATAACCTGTTTCTCGCATTAAATAGCTCGAATAGAGCGATCTCGATGATTCTGCATACTTCTGACTGAAGTCTCACCAAGATTATCGCAGAAAATGCATATCTCAGCTGGAAACCCCACGAAAACCAAGATGTCGCCGGTTCTGCATATCAAACGCACTGTGGAATGTTGAAAACACCAGAAAACTTGTTTTATCGCATTAAATAGCTCGAAACGAGCGACCTAGATGGTTCTGCATTCTTCTGACTGAAGTCTCACCAATATTAACGCAGAAAATGCATGTCTCAGCTTGAAACCTCACGAAAACCAAGTTATCTCCGGTTCTGCACATCAAACGTACTGTGGAGTGGTGAAAACACCAGATAACGTGTTTCTCGCATTAAATAGCTCGAAAAGAGCGATCTCGAAGATTCTGCATGCCACTGACAGAAGACTCACCAAGATTATCGAAGAAAATGCATATCTCAGGTTGAAATCTCACGAAAATCAAGATGTCGCCGGTTCTGCATATCAAACGCACTGTGGAGTCGTGAAAACACCAGATAACGTGTTTCTCGCATTAAATAGCTCGAAAAGAGGGATCTCGATGATTCTGCATACTTCTGACAGATGACCCACCAAGATTATAGCAGAAAATGCATATCTCAGCTGGAAACACCACGAAAATCAAGATATCGCCGGTTCTGCATATCAAACGCATTGTGGAATGTTGAAAACACCAGAAAACTTGTTTTATCGCATTAAATAGCTCGAAACGAGCGATCTAGATGATTCTGCATACTTCTGACTGGTCTCACCAATATTATCGCAGAAAATGCATATCTCAGCTTGGAACCTCACGAAAACCAAGTTATCTCCGGTTCTGCACATCAAACGTACTGTGGAGTGGTCAAAACACCAGATAACGTGTTTCTCGCATTAAGTAGCTCGCAAAGAGGGATCTCGATGATTCTGCATACTTCTGACAGAAGACTCACCAAGATTATCGCAGAAAATGCATATCTCAGTTTGAACCCCGACGAAATCCAAGTTGTCGCAGGTTCTGCATATCAAACGCACTGTGGAGTGGTGAAAACACCCGAAATCGTGTTTCTCGCATTAAGTAGATCGAAAAGAGCGATCTAGATGATTCTGCATACTTCTGACTGACGTCTCACAAAGATTATCGTAGAAAATGCATATCTCAGCTTGAAACCCGTAGGAAACCATGATATCTCCGGTTCTGCATGTCAAACGTACTGTGGAGTGATGAATACACCAGAAAACGTGTTTCTCGCATTAAATAGCTCGAAACGAGCGATCCAGATGATTCTGCATACTTCTGACTGAAGTCTCACAAATATTATCGCAGAAAATGCATATCTCAGCTTGAAACCTCACGAAAACCAAGTTATCTCCGGTTCTGCACATCAAAAATACTGTGGAGTGGTGAACACACCAGAAAACGTGTTTCTCGCATTAAGAAGCTCGAAAAGAGCGTTCTCGAAGATTCTGCATACTTGTGACAGAAGTCTCACCAAGATTATCGTAGAAAATGCATATCTCAGCTTGAAACCCGTAGGAAACCATGATATCTCCGGTTCTGCATGTCAAACGTACTGTGGAGTGATGAATACACCAGAAAACGTGTTTCTCGCATTAAATAGCTCGAAACGAGCGATCCAGATGATTCTGCATACTTCTGACTGAAGTCTCACCAATATTATCGCAGAAAATGCATATCTCAGCTTGAAACCTCACGAAAATCAAGATGTCGCCGGTTCTGCATGTCAAACGTACTGTGGAATGGTGAAAACACCAGAAAACTTGTTTTTTCGCATTAAATAGCTCGAAACGAGAGATCTAGATGATTCTGCATACTTCTGACAGAAGACTCACCAAGATTATCGCAGAAAATGCATATCTCAGCTGGAAACACCACGAAAATTAAGATATCGCCGGTTCTACATATCAATCGCACTGTGGAATGTTGGAAACACCAGAAAACTTGTTTTGTCGCAGTAAGTAGCTCGAAACGGGCGATCTAGATGATTCTGCATACTTCTGACTGAAGTCTCACCAAGATTATCGCAGAAAATGCATATCTCAGCTTGAAACCTCACGAAAACCAAGTTATTTCCGGTTCTGCACATCAAAAATACTGTGGAGTGGTGAACACACCAGAAAACGTGTTTCTCGCATTAAATAGCTCGAAAAGAGCGATCTAGATGATTCTGCATACTGCTGACAGAAGACTCACCAAGATTACCGCAGAAAATGCATATCTCAGCTGGAAACACAACCAAAATCAAGATATCGCCGGTTCTGCATATCAAACGCACTGTGGAATGTTGAAAACACCAGAAAACTTGTTTTTCCGCATTAAATAGCTCGAAACGAGCGATCTAGATGATTCTGCATACTTCTGACTGAAGTCTCACCAATATTATCGCAGAAAATGCATATCTCAGCTTGAAACCTCACGAAAATCAAGATGTCGCCGGATCTGCATATCAAACGCACTGTGGAGTGGTGAAAACAACCAGACAACGTGTTTCTCGCATTTAATAGCTCGAAACGAGCGATCTAGATGATTCTGCATACTTCTGACTGAAGTCTCACCAATATTATCGCAGAAAATGCATATCTCAGCTTGAAACCTCACGAAAATCAAGATGTCGCCGGTTCTGCATATCAAACGCACTGTGGAGTGGTGAAAACAACCAGACAACGTGTTTCTCGCATTAAATAGCTCGAAACGAGCGATCTAGATGATTCTGCATACTTCTGACTGAAGTCTCACCAAGATTATCGCAGAAAATGCATATCTCAGCTGGAAACCCCACGAAAACCAAGATGTCGTCGGTTCTGCATATCAAACGCACTGTGGAGTGGTGAAAACAACCAGAAAACTTGTTTTTTCGCATTAAATAGCTCGAAACGAGAGATCTAGATGATTCTGCATACTTCTGACAGAAGACTCACCAAGATTATCGCAGAAAATGCATATCTCAGCTGGAAACACCATGAAAATTAAGATATCGCCGGTTCTACATATCAATCGCACTGTGGAATGTTGGAAACACCAGAAAACTTGTTTTGTCGCAGTAAGTAGCTCGAAACGAGCGATCTAGATGATTCTGCATACTTCTGACTGAAGTCTCACCAAGATTATCGCAGAAAATGCATATCTCAGCTTGAAACCTCACGAAAACCAAGTTATTTCCGGTTCTGCACATCAAAAATACTGTGGAGTGGTGAACACACCAGAAAACGTGTTTCTCGCATTAAATAGCTCGAAAAGAGCGATCTAGATGATTCTGCATACTGCTGACAGAAGACTCACCAAGATTACCGCAGAAAATGCATATCTCAGCTGGAAACACCACCAAAATCAAGATATCGCCGGTTCTGCATATCAAACGCACTGTGGAATGTTGAAAACACCAGAAAACTTGTTTTTCCGCATTAAATAGCTCGAAACGAGCGATCTAGATGATTCTGCATACTTCTGACTGAAGTCTCACCAATATTATCGCAGAAAATGCATATCTCAGCTTGAAACCTCACGAAAATCAAGATGTCGCCGGATCTGCATATCAAACGCACTGTGGAGTGGTGAAAACAACCAGACAACGTGTTTCTCGCATTTAATAGCTCGAAACGAGCGATCTAGATGATTCTGCATACTTCTGACTGAAGTCTCACCAATATTATCGCAGAAAATGCATATCTCAGCTTGAAACCTCACGAAAATCAAGATGTCGCCGGTTCTGCATATCAAACGCACTGTGGAGTGGTGAAAACAACCAGACAACGTGTTTCTCGCATTAAATAGCTCGAAACGAGCGATCTAGATGATTCTGCATACTTCTGACTGAAGTCTCACCAAGATTATCGCAGAAAATGCATATCTCAGCTGGAAACCCCACGAAAACCAAGATGTCGTCGGTTCTGCATATCAAACGCACTGTGGAGTGGTGAAAACAACCAGAAAACTTGTTTTTTCGCATTAAATAGCTCGAAACGAGAGATCTAGATGATTCTGCATACTTCTGACAGAAGACTCACCAAGATTATCGCAGAAAATGCATATCTCAGCTGGAAACACCATGAAAATTAAGATATCGCCGGTTCTACATATCAATCGCACTGTGGAATGTTGGAAACACCAGAAAACTTGTTTTGTCGCAGTAAGTAGCTCGAAACGAGCGATCTAGATGATTCTGCATACTTCTGACTGAAGTCTCACCAAGATTATCGCAGAAAATGCATATCTCAGCTTGAAACCTCACGAAAACCAAGTTATTTCCGGTTCTGCACATCAAAAATACTGTGGAGTGGTGAACACACCAGAAAACGTGTTTCTCGCATTAAATAGCTCGAAAAGAGCGATCTAGATGATTCTGCATACTGCTGACAGAAGACTCACCAAGATTACCGCAGAAAATGCATATCTCAGCTGGAAACACCACCAAAATCAAGATATCGCCGGTTCTGCATATCAAACGCACTGTGGAATGTTGAAAACACCAGAAAACTTGTTTTTCCGCATTAAATAGCTCGAAACGAGCGATCTAGATGATTCTGCATACTTCTGACTGAAGTCTCACCAATATTATCGCAGAAAATGCATATCTCAGCTTGAAACCTCACGAAAATCAAGATGTCGCCGGATCTGCATATCAAACGCACTGTGGAGTGGTGAAAACAACCAGACAACGTGTTTCTCGCATTTAATAGCTCGAAACGAGCGATCTAGATGATTCTGCATACTTCTGACTGAAGTCTCACCAATATTATCGCAGAAAATGCATATCTCAGCTTGAAACCTCACGAAAATCAAGATGTCGCCGGTTCTGCATATCAAACGCACTGTGGAGTGGTGAAAACAACCAGACAACGTGTTTCTCGCATTAAATAGCTCGAAACGAGCGATCTAGATGATTCTGCATACTTCTGACTGAAGTCTCACCAATATTATCGCAGAAAATGCATATCTCAGCTTGAAACCTCACGAAAATCAAGATGGCGCCGTTTCTGCATATCAAACGCCCTGTGGAGTGGTCAATACACCAGAAAACGTGTTTCTCGCATTAAATAGCACGAAAAGAGCGATCTAGATGATTCTGCATACTTCTGACAGAAGACTCCCCAAGATTATCGCAGAGAATGCATATCTCAGCTGGAAACACCACGAAAATCAAGATATCGCCGGTTCTGCATATCAAACGCACTGTGGAATGTTGAAAACACCAGAAATCTTGTTTTTTCGCATTAGATAGCTCGAAACGAGCGATCTAGATGATTGTGCATACTTCTGACTGAAGTCTCACCAATATTATCGCAGAAAATGCATATCTCATCTTGAAACCTCACGAAAATCAAGATTTCGCCGGTTCTGCAATTCAAACGAACTGTGGAGTGGTGAAAACAACCAGAAAACTTGTTTTTTCGCATTAAATAGCTCGAAACGAGAGATCTAGATGATTCTGCATACTTCTGACAGAAGACTCACCAAGATTATCGCAGAAAATGCATATCTCAGCTGGAAACACCACGAAAATTAAGATATCGCCGGTTCTACATATCAATCGCACTGTGGAATGTTGGAAACACCAGAAAACTTGTTTTGTCGCAGTAAGTAGCTCGAAACGAGCGATCTAGGTGATTCTGCATACTTCTGACTGAAGTCTCACCAAGATTATCGTAGAAAATGCATATCTCAGCTTGAAACCCGTAGGAAACCATGATATCTCCGGTTCTGCATGTCAAACGTACTGTGGAGTGATGAATACACCGGAAAACGTGTTTCTCGCATTAAATAGCTCGAAACGAGCGATCCAGATGATTCTGCATACTTCTGACAGAAGTCTCACCAATATTATCGCAGAAAATGCATATCTCAGCTTGAAACATCACGAAAACCAACTTATCTCCGGTTCTGCACATCAAACGTACTGTGGAGTGGTGAATACACCAGAAAACGTGTTTCTCGCATTAAATAGCACGAAAAGAGCGATCTAGATGATTCTGCATACTTCTGACAGAAGACTCCCCAAGATTATCGCAGAGAATGCATATCTCAGCTGGAAACACCGCGAAAATCAAGATATCGCCGGTTCTGCATATCAAACGCACTGTGGAATGTTGAAAACACCAGAAATCTTGTTTTTTCGAATTAGATAGCTCGAAACGAGCGATCCAGATGATTCTGCATACTTCTGACTGAAGTCTCACCAATATTATCGCAGAAAATGCATATCTCATCTTGAAACCTCACGAAAATCAAGATGTCGCCGGTTCTGCATGTCAAACTTACTGTGGAATGGTGAAAACACCAGAAAACTTGTTTTTTCGCATTAAATAGCTCGAAACGAGAGATCTAGATGATTCTGCATACTTCTGACAGAAGACTCACCCAGATTATCGCAGAAAATGCATATCTCAGCTGGAAACACCACGAAAATTAAGATATCGCCGGTTCTACATATCAATCGCACTGTGGAATGTTGGAAACACCAGAAAACTTGTTTTTTCGCAGTAAGTAGCTCGAAACGAGCGATCTAGGTGATTCTGCATACTTCTGACTGAAGTCTCACCAAGATTATCGCAGAAAATGCATATCTCAGCTTGAAACCTCACGAAAACCAAGTTATCTCCGGTTCTGCACATCAAAAATACTGTGGAGTGGTGAACACACCAGAAAACGTGTTTCTCGCATTAAGTAGCTCGAAAAGAGCGTTCTCGAAGATTCTGCATACTTGTGACAGAAGTCTCACCAAGATTATCGTAGAAAATGCATATCTCAGCGTGAAACCCGTAGGAAACCATGATATCTCCGGTTCTGCATGTCAAACGTACTGTGGAGTGATGAATACACCAGAAAACGTGTTTCTCGCATTAAATAGCTCGAAACGAGCGATCCAGATGATTCTGCATACTTCTGACTGAAGTCTCACCATCATTATCGCAGAAAATGCATATCTCAGCTTGAAACCTCACGAAAATCAGGATGTCGCCGGTTCTGCATGTCAAACGTACTGTGGAGTTGTGAAAACAACCAGACAACGTGTTTCTCGCATTAAATAGCTCGAAACGGGCGATCTAGATGATTCTGCATACTTCTGACTGAAGTCTCACCAATATTATCGCAGAAAATGCATATCTCAGCTTGAAACCTTACGAACACAAATTTATCTCCGGTTCTGCACATCAAACGTACTGTGGAGTGGTGAAAACACCAGAAAACGTGTTTCTCGCATTAAGCAGTTCGAAAACAGCGTTCTCGAAGATTCTGCATACTTCTGACTGAAGTCTCACCAATATTATTGCAGAAAATGCATATCTCAGCTTGAAACCTCACGAAAATCAAGATGGCGCCGTTTCTGCATATCAATCGCACTGTGGAGTGGTCAATACACCAGATAACGTGTTTCTCGCATTACATAGCTCGAAAAGAGCGATCTCAATGATTCTGCATACTTCGGACAGAAGTCTCACCAAGATTATCGCAGAAAATGCATATCTGAGCTTGAAACCCCACGAAAACCCAGATATCGTCGGTTCTGCATATCATACGCACTGTGGAGTGGTGAAAACACCAGATAACATGTTTCTCGCATTGAATAGCTCGAAACGAGCGATCTCGATGATTAAGCATACTTCGGACAGAAGTCTCACCAAGATTATCGCAGAAATTGCATATCTCAGCTTGAATCCCCACGAAAACCAGGATATCGCTGGTTCTGCATATCAAACGCACTGTGGAGTGCTGAAAACACCAGATAACGTGTTTCTCGCATTAAATAGCTCGAATAGAGCGATCTCGATGATTAAGCATACTTCGAACAGAAGTCACACCAAGATTATCGTAAAAAATGCGTATCTCAGCTTGAAACCCCACAAAAACCAAGATATCGCCGCTTCAGCATATTAAACGCACTGTGGAGTGGTGAAAACACCAGATAACCTGTTTCTCGCATTAAATAGCCCCGAAAAGAGCGAACTCGGTGATTCTGCATACTTTGGACAGAAGTCTCACCAAGATTATCGCAGAAATTGCATATCGCAGCTTGAAACCCCACGAAAACCAAGATATCTCCGGTTCTGCACATCCAACGAACTGTGGTGTGTTGAAAACCCCAGAAAACGTGTTTCTCGCATTAAATAGCTCGAAAAGTGCGCTCTTGATGTTTCTGCATACTTCGGACAGAAGTCTCACCAAGATTATCGCAGACAATGCATATCTCAGCTTGAAACCCCACGAAAACCAAGATATCGCTGGTTCTGCATATCAAACGCACTGTGGAGTGGTGAAAACACCAGATAACGTGTTTCTCGCATTAAATAGGTCGAAAAGAGCGATCTCGATGCTTCTGCATACTTCGGACAGAGGTCTCACCAAGATTATCGCAGAAAATGCATATCTGAGCTTGAAACCCCACGAAAACCAAGATATCGCTGGTTCTGCATATCAAACGCACTGTGGAGTGGTGAAAACACCAGATAACTTGTTTCTGGCATTAAATAGCTCGAAAAGAACGATCTCGATGATTCTGCATACTTCGGACAGAAGTCTCACCAAGATTATCGAAGAAAATGCATATCTCAGCTTGAAACCCCACGAAAACCAAGATATCTCTGGTTATGCATATCCAACGAACTGTGGAGTGGTGAAAACCCCAGAAAACGAGTTTCTCGCATTAAATAGCTCGAAAAGAGCGCTCTCGATGTTACTGCATACTTCGGACAGATGTTTCACCAAGATTATCGCAGAAAATGCATATCTGAGCTTGAAACCCCACGAAAACCAAGATATCGCTGGTTCTGCATATCAAACCAACTGTGCAGTGGTGAAAACACCAGACAACGTGTTTCTCGCATTAAATAGATCGAAAAGTGCGATCTCGATGATTCTGCATACTTCTAACTGAAGTCTCACCATGATTATCGTAGAAAATGCATATCTCAGCTTGAACCCCGACGAAATCCAAGATGTCGCCGGTTCTGCATATCCAACGAACTGTGGAGTGGTGAAAACACCAGGTAACGTGTTTCTCGCATTAAATAGCTCGAATAGAGCGATCCCGATGATTAAGCATACTTCGAACAGAAGTCTCACCAAGATTATCGTAAAAAATGCATATCTCTGCTAGAAACCCCACGAAAACCAAGATATCTCCTGTTCTGCGTATCCAACGAACTGTGGAGTGGTGAAAACCCCAGAAAACGAGTTTCTCGCATTAAATAGCTCGAAAAGAGCGCTCTCGATGTTTCTGCATACTTCGGACAGATGTCTCACCAAGCTTATCGTAGAAAATGCATATCTCAGCTTGAAACCCGACGAAAACCAAAATATCTCCGGTTCTGCATATCCACCGCACTGTGGAGTGGTGAAATCACCAGGTAACGTGGTTCTCGCATTAAATAGCTCGAAACGAGCGATCCCGATGATTCTGCATACTTCTGACAGAAGTCTCACCAAGATTATCGTAGAAAATGCATATCTCAGCTTGAACCCCGACGAAATCCAAGATGTCGCCGGTTCTGCATATCAAGCGCACTGTGGAATGTTGAAAACACCAGAAAACTTGTTTTTTCGTATTAAATGCCTCGAAAAGAGCGCTCTTGATGTTTCAGCATACTTCGGACAGATGTTTCACCAAGCTTATCGTAGAAAATGCATATCTCAGCTTGAAACCCGACGAAAACCAAAATATCTCCGGTTCTGCATATCCAACGCACTGTGGAGTGGTGAAAACACCAGGTAACGTGGTTCTCGCGTTAAGTAGCTCGAAAAGAGCGATCTCGAAGATTCTGCATTCTTCTGAAAGAAGACTCACCAAGATTATCGCAGAAAATGCATATCTCACCTGGAAACACCTCGAAAATCAAGATATCGCCGGTTCTGCATATCAAACGCACTGTGGAATTTTGAAAACACCAGCAAACTTGTTTTTTCGCATTAAATAGATCGAAAAGTGCGATCTCGATGATTCTGCATACTTCTAACTGAAGTCTCACCATGATTATCGCAGAAAATGCATATCTGAACTTGAAACCCCACGAAAACCAAGATATCGCTGGTTCTGCATATCAAACGCACTGCGGAGTGGTGAAAACACCAAATAACGTGTTTCTCGCATTAAATAGCTCGATAAGAGCGATCTCGATGATTCTGCACACTTAGGACAGAAGTCTCCCCAAGATTATCGCAGACAATGCATATCTCAGCTTGAAACCCCACGAAAACCAAGATATCGCAGGTTCTGCGTATCCAACGAACTGTGGTGTGGTGAAAACACTAGAAAACGTGTTTCTCGCATTAAGTAGCTCAAAAAACAGCGATCCCGATGATTCTGCATACTTCTGACAGAATTCTCACCAAGATTGACGTAGAAAATGCATATCTCAGCTTGAAACCCGACGAAATCCAAGATGTCGCCGGTTCTGCACATCAAACATACTGTGGTGTGGTGAAAACACTAGAAAACGTGTTTCTCGCATTAAGTAGCTCGAAAAGAGCGATCCCGATGATTCTGCATACTTCTGACAGAATTCTCACCAAGATTATCGCTGAAGATGCATATCTCAGCTGGAAACACCACGAAAATCAAGATATCGCCGGTTCGGAATATCAAACGCACTGTGGAGTGGTGAAAACACCAGATAACGTGGTTCTCGCGTTAAGTAGCTCGAAAAGAGCGATCTCGAAGATTCTGCATTCTTCTGAAAGAAGACTCACCAAGATTATCGCAGAAAATGCATATCTCACCTGGAAACACCTCGAAAATCAAGATATCGCCGGTTCTGCATATCAAACGCACTGTGGAATTTTGAAAACACCAGCAAACTTGTTTTTTCGCATTAAATAGATCGAAAAGTGCGATCTCGATGATTCTGCATACTTCTAACTGAAGTCTCACCATGATTATCGCAGAAAATGCATATCTGAACTTGAAACCCCACGAAAACCAAGATATCGCTGGTTCTGCATATCAAACGCACTGCGGAGTGGTGAAAACACCAAATAACGTGTTTCTCGCATTAAATAGCTCGATAAGAGCGATCTCGATGATTCTGCACACTTAGGACAGAAGTCTCCCCAAGATTATCGCAGACAATGCATATCTCAGCTTGAAACCCCACGAAAACCAAGATATCGCAGGTTCTGCGTATCCAACGAACTGTGGTGTGGTGAAAACACTAGAAAACGTGTTTCTCGCATTAAGTAGCTCAAAAAACAGCGATCCCGATGATTCTGCATACTTCTGACAGAATTCTCACCAAGATTGACGTAGAAAATGCATATCTCAGCTTGAAACCCGACGAAATCCAAGATGTCGCCGGTTCTGCACATCAAACATACTGTGGTGTGGTGAAAACACTAGAAAACGTGTTTCTCGCATTAAGTAGCTCGAAAAGAGCGATCCCGATGATTCTGCATACTTCTGACAGAATTCTCACCAAGATTATCGCTGAAGATGCATATCTCAGCTGGAAACACCACGAAAATCAAGATATCGCCGGTTCGGAATATCAAACGCACTGTGGAGTGGTGAAAACACCAGATAACGTGGTTCTCGCGTTAAGTAGCTCGAAAAGAGCGATCTCGAAGATTCTGCATTCTTCTGAAAGAAGACTCACCAAGATTATCGCAGAAAATGCATATCTCACCTGGAAACACCTCGAAAATCAAGATATCGCCGGTTCTGCATATCAAACGCACTGTGGAATTTTGAAAACACCAGCAAACTTGTTTTTTCGCATTAAATAGCTCGAAAAGAGCGATCTAGATGATTCTGCATACTTCTGACAAAAGACTCACCAAGATTATCGATGAAAATGCATATATCAGCTGGAAACACCACGAAAATTAAGATATCGCCGGTTCTGCATATCAAACGCTAAGTGGAGTGATGAAAACACCAGATAACATGTTTCTCGCATTAAGTTGCTCGAAAAGAGCGAACTCGAAGATTCTGCATACTTCTGACAGAAGTCTCACCAAGATTATCGTAGAAAATGCATATCTCAGCTTGATACCCTACGACAGCCAAGAGGTCGCTGTTCTGCATATCAAACGCACTGTGGAGTGGTGAAAACTCCAGATAACGTGTTTCTCGCATTAACTAGATCGAAAAGAGCGATCTCGAAGATTCTGCATACTTCTGGCAGAAGACTCACCAAGATTATCGCTGAAAATGCATATCTCAGCTGGAAAAACCACGAAAATCAAGATATCGCCGCTTCGGCATATCAAACGCACTGTGGAATGTTGAAAACACCAGAAAACTTGTTTTTTCGCATTAAATAGCTCGAAAAGAGCGATCTAGATGATTCTGCATACTTCTGACTGAAGTCTCACCAAGATTATCGCAGAAAATGCATATTTCAGCTTGAAACCTCACGAAAATCAAGATGTCGCCGGTTCTGCATATCAAACGCACTGTGGAGTGGTAAAAAACAACCAGAGAACGTGTTTCTCGCATTAAATAGCTCGAAAAGAGAGATCCCGATGATTCTGCATACATCTGACAGAAGTCTCACCAAGCTTATCGTAGGAAATGCATATCTCAGCTTGATACCCGACGAAAGCCAAGATGTCGCCGGTTCTGCATATCAAACGCACTGTGGAGAGGTGAAAACGCCAGATAACGTGTTTCTCGCATTAACTAGCTCGAAAAGAGCGATTTCGAAGATTCTGCATACTTCTGACAGAAGTCTCACCAAGATTGTCGTAGAAAATGCATATCTCAGCTTGAACCCCGACGAAATCCAAGATGTCGCCGGTTCTGCATATCAAACGCACTGTGGAGTGGTGAAAACACCAGTTAACGTGTTTCTCGCATTAAATAGCTCGAAAAGAGGGATCTCGATGATTCTGCATACCTCTGACAGAAGACTCACCAAGATTATCGCAGAAAATGCATAACTCAGGTTGAACCCCGACGAAATCCAAGATGTCGCCGGTTCTGCATATCAAACGCACTGCGGAGTGGTGAAAACACCAGATAACGTTTTTCTCGCATTAAATAGCTCGAAAAGAGCGATCCCGATGATTCTGCATACTTCTGACAGAAGTCTCACCAAGATTATCGTAGAAAATGCATATCTCAGCTTGAACCCCGACGAAATCCAAGATGTCGCCGGTTCTGCATATCAAACGCACTGTGGAGTGGTGAAAACACCAGTTAACGTGTTTCTCGCATTAAATAGCTCGAAAAGAGGGATCTCGATGATTCTGCTTACTTCTGATAGAAGTCTCACCAAGATTATCGCAGAAAATGCATATCTCAGCTGGATACACCACGAAAATCAAGATATCGCCGGTCCTGCATATCAAACGCACTGTGGAATGTTGAAAACACCAGAAAACTTGTTTTTTCGTATTAAATACCTCGAAAAGAGCGATCTAGATGATTCTGCATACTTCTGACAAAAGACTCACCAAGATTATCGCACAAAATGCATATATCAGCTGGGAACACCACGAAAATCAAGATATCGCCGGTTCTGCATATCAAACGCACTGCGGAGTGGTGAAAACACCAGATAACGTTTTTCTCGCATTAAATAGCTCGAAAAGAGCGATCCCGATGATTCTGCATACTTCTGACAGAAGTCTCACCAAGATTATCGTAGAAAATGCATATCTCAGCTTGAACCCCGACGAAATCCAAGATGCCGCTGGTTCTGCATATCAAACGCACTGTGGAGTGGTGAAAACACCAGTTAACGTGTTTCTCGCATTAAATAGCTCGAAAAGAGGGATCTCGATGATTCTGCATACTTCTGACAGAAGACTCACCAAGACTATCACAGAAAATGCATATCTCAGCTGGAAACACCACGAAAATGAAGATATCGCCGGTTCTGCATATAAAACGCACTGTGGAATGTTGAAAACACCAGAAAACTTGTTTTTTCGCATTGAATAGCTCGAAAAGAGCGATCTAGATGATTCTGCATACTTCTGACTGAAGTCTCACCAAGATTATCGCAGAAAATGCATATCTCAGCTTGAAACCTCACGAAAATCAAGATGTCGCCCGTTCTGCATATCAAACGCACTGTGGAGTGGTGAAGACACCGGATAACGTGTTTATCGCATTAAATAGCCCGAAAAGTGCGATCCCGATGATTCTGCATACATCTGACAGAAGTCTCACCAAGCTTATCGTAGAAAATGCATATCTCAGCTTGATACCCGACGAAAGCCAAGATGTGGCCGGGTCTGCATATCAAAAGCACTGTGGAGTGGTGAAAACACCAGATAACGTGTTTCTCGCATTAGATAGCACGAAAAAAGCGATCCCGATGATTCTGCATACTTCTGACAGAAGTCTCACCAAGATTATCGTAGAAAATGCATATCTCAGCTTGAACCCCGACGAAATCCAAGATGTCGCCGGTTCTGCATATCAAACGCACTGTGGAGTGGTGAAAACACCAGTTAACGTGTTTCTCGCATTAAATAGCTCGAAAAGAGGGATCTCGATGATTCTGCATACCTCTGACAGAAGACTCACCAAGATTATCGCAGAAAATGCATAACTCAGGTTGAACCCCGACGAAATCCAAGATGTCGCCGGTTCTGCATATCAAACGCACTGCGGAGTGGTGAAAACACCAGATAACGTTTTTCTCGCATTAAATAGCTCGGAAAGAGCGATCCCGATGATTCTGCATACTTCTGACAGAAGACTCACCAAGATTATCGCACAAAATGCATATATCAGCTGGGAACACCACGAAAATCAAGATATCGCCGGTTCTGCATATCAAACGCACTGTGGAGTTCTGAAAACACCAGATAACGTATTTCTCGCATTAAATAGCACGAATAGAGCGATCTCGATGATTAAACATACTTCGGACAGAAGTCTCACCAAGATTATCGTAAAAAATGCGTATCTCAGCTTGAAACCCCACAAAAACCAAGATGTCGCTGGTTCTGCATATCAAACGCACTGTGGAGTGGTGAAAACACCAGTTAACGTGTTTCTCGCATTAAATAGCTCGAAAAGAGGGATCTCGATGATTCTGCATACTTCTGACCGAAGACTCACCAAGATTATCTCAGAAAATGCATATCTCAGCTGGAAACACCACGAAAATGAAGATATCGCCGGTTCTGCATATCAAACGCACTGTGGGATGTTGAAAACACCAGAAAACTTGTTTTTTCGCATTGAATAGCTCGAAAAGAGCGATCTAGATGATTCTGCATACTTCTGACTGAAGTCTCACCAAGATTATCGCAGAAAATGCATATCTCAGCTTGAAACCTCACGAAAATCAAGATGTCGCCCGTTCTGCATATCAAACGCACTGTGGAGTGGTGAAGACACCGGATAACGTGTTTATCGCATTAAATATCCCGAAAAGAGCGATCCCGATGATTCTGCATACTTCTGACAGAAGACTCACCAAGATTATCGCAGAAATTGCATATCTCAGCTTGAATCCCCACGAAAACCAGGATATCGCTGGTTCTGCATATCAAACGCACTGTGGAGTGCTGAAAACACCAGATAACGTGTTTCTCGCATTAAATAGCACGAATAGAGCGATCTCGATGATTAAACATACTTCGGAGAGAAGTCTCACCAAGATTATCGTAAAAAATGCGTATCTCAGCTTGAAACCCCACAAAAACCAAGATGTCGCTGGTTCTGCATATCAAACGCACTGTGGAGTGGTGAAAACACCAGTTAACGTGTTTCTCGCATTAAATAGCTCGAAAAGAGCGATCTAGATGATTCTGCATACTTCTGACTGAAGTCTCACCAAGATGATCGCAGAAACTGCATATCTCAGCTTGAAACCTCTCGAAAATCAAGATGTCGCCCGTTCTGCATATCAAACGCACTGTGGAGTGGTGAAGACACCGGATAACGTGTTTATCGCATTAAATAGCCCGAAAAGAGCGATCCCGATGATTCTGCATACTTCTGACTGAAGTCTCAACAAGATTATCGTAGAAAATGCATATCTCAGCTTGATACTCTACGACAGCCAAGATGTCGCCGGTTCTGCATATCAAACGCACTGTGGAGAGGTGAAAACGCCAGATAACGTGTTTCTCGCATTAACTAGCTCGAAAAGAGCGATTTCGAAGATTCTGCATACTTCTGACAGAAGACTCAACAAGATTATCGCAGAAAATGCATATATCTGCTAGAAACCCCACGAAAACCAAGATATCTCCTGTTCTGCATATCCAACGAACTGTGGAGTGGTGAAAACCCCAGAAAACGTGTTTCTCGCATTAAATAGCTCGAAAAGAGGGATCTCGATGATTCTGCATACCTCTGACAGAAGACTCACCAAGATTATCGCAGAAAATGCATAACTCAGGTTGAACCCCGACGAAATCCAAGATGTCGCCGGTTCTGCATATCAAACGCACTGCGGAGTGGTGAAAACACCAGATAACGTGTTTCTCGCATTAACTAGCTCGAAAAGAGCGATTTCGAAGATTCTGCATACTTCTGACAGAAGTCTCACCAAGATTGTCGTAGAAAATGCATATCTCAGCTTGAACCCCGACGAAATCCAAGATGTCGCCGGTTCTGCATATCAAACGCACTGTGGAGTGGTGAAAACACCAGAAAACTTGTTTTTTCGCATTAAATAGCTCGAAAAGAGCGATCTAGATGATTCTGCATACTTCTGACTGAAGTCTCACCAAGATTATCGCAGAAAATGCATATTTCAGCTTGAAACCTCACGAAAATCAAGATGTCGCCGGTTCTGCATATCAAACGCACTGTGGAGTGGTAAAAAACAACCAGAGAACGTGTTTCTCGCATTAAATAGCTCGAAAAGAGAGATCCCGATGATTCTGCATACATCTGACAGAAGTCTCACCAAGCTTATCGTAGGAAATGCATATCTCAGCTTGATACCCGACGAAAGCCAAGATGTCGCCGGTTCTGCATATCAAACGCACTGTGGAGAGGTGAAAACGCCAGATAACGTGTTTCTCGCATTAACTAGCTCGAAAAGAGCGATTTCGAAGATTCTGCATACTTCTGACAGAAGTCTCACCAAGATTGTCGTAGAAAATGCATATCTCAGCTTGAACCCCGACGAAATCCAAGATGTCGCCGGTTCTGCATATCAAACGCACTGTGGAGTGGTGAAAACACCAGTTAACGTGTTTCTCGCATTAAATAGCTCGAAAAGAGGGATCTCGATGATTCTGCATACCTCTGACAGAAGACTCACCAAGATTATCGCAGAAAATGCATAACTCAGGTTGAACCCCGACGAAATCCAAGATGTCGCCGGTTCTGCATATCAAACGCACTGCGGAGTGGTGAAAACACCAGATAACGTTTTTCTCGCATTAAATAGCTCGAAAAGAGCGATCCCGATGATTCTGCATACTTCTGACAGAAGTCTCACCAAGATTATCGTAGAAAATGCATATCTCAGCTTGAACCCCGACGAAATCCAAGATGTCGCCGGTTCTGCATATCAAACGCACTGTGGAGTGGTGAAAACACCAGTTAACGTGTTTCTCGCATTAAATAGCTCGAAAAGAGGGATCTCGATGATTCTGCTTACTTCTGATAGAAGTCTCACCAAGATTATCGCAGAAAATGCATATCTCAGCTGGATACACCACGAAAATCAAGATATCGCCGGTCCTGCATATCAAACGCACTGTGGAATGTTGAAAACACCAGAAAACTTGTTTTTTCGTATTAAATACCTCGAAAAGAGCGATCTAGATGATTCTGCATACTTCTGACAAAAGACTCACCAAGATTATCGCACAAAATGCATATATCAGCTGGGAACACCACGAAAATCAAGATATCGCCGGTTCTGCATATCAAACGCACTGCGGAGTGGTGAAAACACCAGATAACGTTTTTCTCGCATTAAATAGCTCGAAAAGAGCGATCCCGATGATTCTGCATACTTCTGACAGAAGTCTCACCAAGATTATCGTAGAAAATGCATATCTCAGCTTGAACCCCGACGAAATCCAAGATGCCGCTGGTTCTGCATATCAAACGCACTGTGGAGTGGTGAAAACACCAGTTAACGTGTTTCTCGCATTAAATAGCTCGAAAAGAGGGATCTCGATGATTCTGCATACTTCTGACAGAAGACTCACCAAGACTATCACAGAAAATGCATATCTCAGCTGGAAACACCACGAAAATGAAGATATCGCCGGTTCTGCATATAAAACGCACTGTGGAATGTTGAAAACACCAGAAAACTTGTTTTTTCGCATTGAATAGCTCGAAAAGAGCGATCTAGATGATTCTGCATACTTCTGACTGAAGTCTCACCAAGATTATCGCAGAAAATGCATATCTCAGCTTGAAACCTCACGAAAATCAAGATGTCGCCCGTTCTGCATATCAAACGCACTGTGGAGTGGTGAAGACACCGGATAACGTGTTTATCGCATTAAATAGCCCGAAAAGTGCGATCCCGATGATTCTGCATACATCTGACAGAAGTCTCACCAAGCTTATCGTAGAAAATGCATATCTCAGCTTGATACCCGACGAAAGCCAAGATGTGGCCGGGTCTGCATATCAAAAGCACTGTGGAGTGGTGAAAACACCAGATAACGTGTTTCTCGCATTAGATAGCACGAAAAAAGCGATCCCGATGATTCTGCATACTTCTGACAGAAGTCTCACCAAGATTATCGTAGAAAATGCATATCTCAGCTTGAACCCCGACGAAATCCAAGATGTCGCCGGTTCTGCATATCAAACGCACTGTGGAGTGGTGAAAACACCAGTTAACGTGTTTCTCGCATTAAATAGCTCGAAAAGAGGGATCTCGATGATTCTGCATACCTCTGACAGAAGACTCACCAAGATTATCGCAGAAAATGCATAACTCAGGTTGAACCCCGACGAAATCCAAGATGTCGCCGGTTCTGCATATCAAACGCACTGCGGAGTGGTGAAAACACCAGATAACGTTTTTCTCGCATTAAATAGCTCGGAAAGAGCGATCCCGATGATTCTGCATACTTCTGACAGAAGACTCACCAAGATTATCGCACAAAATGCATATATCAGCTGGGAACACCACGAAAATCAAGATATCGCCGGTTCTGCATATCAAACGCACTGTGGAGTTCTGAAAACACCAGATAACGTATTTCTCGCATTAAATAGCACGAATAGAGCGATCTCGATGATTAAACATACTTCGGACAGAAGTCTCACCAAGATTATCGTAAAAAATGCGTATCTCAGCTTGAAACCCCACAAAAACCAAGATGTCGCTGGTTCTGCATATCAAACGCACTGTGGAGTGGTGAAAACACCAGTTAACGTGTTTCTCGCATTAAATAGCTCGAAAAGAGGGATCTCGATGATTCTGCATACTTCTGACCGAAGACTCACCAAGATTATCTCAGAAAATGCATATCTCAGCTGGAAACACCACGAAAATGAAGATATCGCCGGTTCTGCATATCAAACGCACTGTGGGATGTTGAAAACACCAGAAAACTTGTTTTTTCGCATTGAATAGCTCGAAAAGAGCGATCTAGATGATTCTGCATACTTCTGACTGAAGTCTCACCAAGATTATCGCAGAAAATGCATATCTCAGCTTGAAACCTCACGAAAATCAAGATGTCGCCCGTTCTGCATATCAAACGCACTGTGGAGTGGTGAAGACACCGGATAACGTGTTTATCGCATTAAATATCCCGAAAAGAGCGATCCCGATGATTCTGCATACTTCTGACAGAAGACTCACCAAGATTATCGCAGAAATTGCATATCTCAGCTTGAATCCCCACGAAAACCAGGATATCGCTGGTTCTGCATATCAAACGCACTGTGGAGTGCTGAAAACACCAGATAACGTGTTTCTCGCATTAAATAGCACGAATAGAGCGATCTCGATGATTAAACATACTTCGGAGAGAAGTCTCACCAAGATTATCGTAAAAAATGCGTATCTCAGCTTGAAACCCCACAAAAACCAAGATGTCGCTGGTTCTGCATATCAAACGCACTGTGGAGTGGTGAAAACACCAGTTAACGTGTTTCTCGCATTAAATAGCTCGAAAAGAGCGATCTAGATGATTCTGCATACTTCTGACTGAAGTCTCACCAAGATGATCGCAGAAACTGCATATCTCAGCTTGAAACCTCTCGAAAATCAAGATGTCGCCCGTTCTGCATATCAAACGCACTGTGGAGTGGTGAAGACACCGGATAACGTGTTTATCGCATTAAATAGCCCGAAAAGAGCGATCCCGATGATTCTGCATACTTCTGACTGAAGTCTCAACAAGATTATCGTAGAAAATGCATATCTCAGCTTGATACTCTACGACAGCCAAGATGTCGCCGGTTCTGCATATCAAACGCACTGTGGAGAGGTGAAAACGCCAGATAACGTGTTTCTCGCATTAACTAGCTCGAAAAGAGCGATTTCGAAGATTCTGCATACTTCTGACAGAAGACTCAACAAGATTATCGCAGAAAATGCATATATCTGCTAGAAACCCCACGAAAACCAAGATATCTCCTGTTCTGCATATCCAACGAACTGTGGAGTGGTGAAAACCCCAGAAAACGTGTTTCTCGCATTAAATAGCTCGAAAAGAGGGATCTCGATGATTCTGCATACCTCTGACAGAAGACTCACCAAGATTATCGCAGAAAATGCATAACTCAGGTTGAACCCCGACGAAATCCAAGATGTCGCCGGTTCTGCATATCAAACGCACTGCGGAGTGGTGAAAACACCAGATAACGTGTTTCTCGCATTAACTAGCTCGAAAAGAGCGATTTCGAAGATTCTGCATACTTCTGACAGAAGTCTCACCAAGATTGTCGTAGAAAATGCATATCTCAGCTTGAACCCCGACGAAATCCAAGATGTCGCCGGTTCTGCATATCAAACGCACTGTGGAGTGGTGAAAACACCAGAAAACTTGTTTTTTCGCATTAAATAGCTCGAAAAGAGCGATCTAGATGATTCTGCATACTTCTGACTGAAGTCTCACCAAGATTATCGCAGAAAATGCATATTTCAGCTTGAAACCTCACGAAAATCAAGATGTCGCCGGTTCTGCATATCAAACGCACTGTGGAGTGGTAAAAAACAACCAGAGAACGTGTTTCTCGCATTAAATAGCTCGAAAAGAGAGATCCCGATGATTCTGCATACATCTGACAGAAGTCTCACCAAGATTGTCGTAGAAAATGCATATCTCAGCTTGAACCCCGACGAAATCCAAGATGTCGCCGGTTCTGCATATCAAACGCACTGTGGAGTGGTGAAAACACCAGTTAACGTGTTTCTCGCATTAAATAGCTCGAAAAGAGGGATCTCGATGATTCTGCATACCTCTGACAGAAGACTCACCAAGATTATCGCAGAAAATGCATAACTCAGGTTGAACCCCGACGAAATCCAAGATGTCGCCGGTTCTGCATATCAAACGCACTGCGGAGTGGTGAAAACACCAGATAACGTTTTTCTCGCATTAAATAGCTCGAAAAGAGCGATCCCGATGATTCTGCATACTTCTGACAGAAGTCTCACCAAGATTATCGTAGAAAATGCATATCTCAGCTTGAACCCCGACGAAATCCAAGATGTCGCCGGTTCTGCATATCAAACGCACTGTGGAGTGGTGAAAACACCAGTTAACGTGTTTCTCGCATTAAATAGCTCGAAAAGAGGGATCTCGATGATTCTGCTTACTTCTGATAGAAGTCTCACCAAGATTATCGCAGAAAATGCATATCTCAGCTGGATACACCACGAAAATCAAGATATCGCCGGTCCTGCATATCAAACGCACTGTGGAATGTTGAAAACACCAGAAAACTTGTTTTTTCGTATTAAATACCTCGAAAAGAGCGATCTAGATGATTCTGCATACTTCTGACAAAAGACTCACCAAGATTATCGCACAAAATGCATATATCAGCTGGGAACACCACGAAAATCAAGATATCGCCGGTTCTGCATATCAAACGCACTGCGGAGTGGTGAAAACACCAGATAACGTTTTTCTCGCATTAAATAGCTCGAAAAGAGCGATCCCGATGATTCTGCATACTTCTGACAGAAGTCTCACCAAGATTATCGTAGAAAATGCATATCTCAGCTTGAACCCCGACGAAATCCAAGATGCCGCTGGTTCTGCATATCAAACGCACTGTGGAGTGGTGAAAACACCAGTTAACGTGTTTCTCGCATTAAATAGCTCGAAAAGAGGGATCTCGATGATTCTGCATACTTCTGACAGAAGACTCACCAAGACTATCACAGAAAATGCATATCTCAGCTGGAAACACCACGAAAATGAAGATATCGCCGGTTCTGCATATAAAACGCACTGTGGAATGTTGAAAACACCAGAAAACTTGTTTTTTCGCATTGAATAGCTCGAAAAGAGCGATCTAGATGATTCTGCATACTTCTGACTGAAGTCTCACCAAGATTATCGCAGAAAATGCATATCTCAGCTTGAAACCTCACGAAAATCAAGATGTCGCCCGTTCTGCATATCAAACGCACTGTGGAGTGGTGAAGACACCGGATAACGTGTTTATCGCATTAAATAGCCCGAAAAGTGCGATCCCGATGATTCTGCATACATCTGACAGAAGTCTCACCAAGCTTATCGTAGAAAATGCATATCTCAGCTTGATACCCGACGAAAGCCAAGATGTGGCCGGGTCTGCATATCAAAAGCACTGTGGAGTGGTGAAAACACCAGATAACGTGTTTCTCGCATTAGATAGCACGAAAAAAGCGATCCCGATGATTCTGCATACTTCTGACAGAAGTCTCACCAAGATTATCGTAGAAAATGCATATCTCAGCTTGAACCCCGACGAAATCCAAGATGTCGCCGGTTCTGCATATCAAACGCACTGTGGAGTGGTGAAAACACCAGTTAACGTGTTTCTCGCATTAAATAGCTCGAAAAGAGGGATCTCGATGATTCTGCATACCTCTGACAGAAGACTCACCAAGATTATCGCAGAAAATGCATAACTCAGGTTGAACCCCGACGAAATCCAAGATGTCGCCGGTTCTGCATATCAAACGCACTGCGGAGTGGTGAAAACACCAGATAACGTTTTTCTCGCATTAAATAGCTCGGAAAGAGCGATCCCGATGATTCTGCATACTTCTGACAGAAGACTCACCAAGATTATCGCACAAAATGCATATATCAGCTGGGAACACCACGAAAATCAAGATATCGCCGGTTCTGCATATCAAACGCACTGTGGAGTTCTGAAAACACCAGATAACGTATTTCTCGCATTAAATAGCACGAATAGAGCGATCTCGATGATTAAACATACTTCGGACAGAAGTCTCACCAAGATTATCGTAAAAAATGCGTATCTCAGCTTGAAACCCCACAAAAACCAAGATGTCGCTGGTTCTGCATATCAAACGCACTGTGGAGTGGTGAAAACACCAGTTAACGTGTTTCTCGCATTAAATAGCTCGAAAAGAGGGATCTCGATGATTCTGCATACTTCTGACCGAAGACTCACCAAGATTATCTCAGAAAATGCATATCTCAGCTGGAAACACCACGAAAATGAAGATATCGCCGGTTCTGCATATCAAACGCACTGTGGGATGTTGAAAACACCAGAAAACTTGTTTTTTCGCATTGAATAGCTCGAAAAGAGCGATCTAGATGATTCTGCATACTTCTGACTGAAGTCTCACCAAGATTATCGCAGAAAATGCATATCTCAGCTTGAAACCTCACGAAAATCAAGATGTCGCCCGTTCTGCATATCAAACGCACTGTGGAGTGGTGAAGACACCGGATAACGTGTTTATCGCATTAAATATCCCGAAAAGAGCGATCCCGATGATTCTGCATACTTCTGACAGAAGACTCACCAAGATTATCGCAGAAATTGCATATCTCAGCTTGAATCCCCACGAAAACCAGGATATCGCTGGTTCTGCATATCAAACGCACTGTGGAGTGCTGAAAACACCAGATAACGTGTTTCTCGCATTAAATAGCACGAATAGAGCGATCTCGATGATTAAACATACTTCGGAGAGAAGTCTCACCAAGATTATCGTAAAAAATGCGTATCTCAGCTTGAAACCCCACAAAAACCAAGATGTCGCTGGTTCTGCATATCAAACGCACTGTGGAGTGGTGAAAACACCAGTTAACGTGTTTCTCGCATTAAATAGCTCGAAAAGAGCGATCTAGATGATTCTGCATACTTCTGACTGAAGTCTCACCAAGATGATCGCAGAAACTGCATATCTCAGCTTGAAACCTCTCGAAAATCAAGATGTCGCCCGTTCTGCATATCAAACGCACTGTGGAGTGGTGAAGACACCGGATAACGTGTTTATCGCATTAAATAGCCCGAAAAGAGCGATCCCGATGATTCTGCATACTTCTGACTGAAGTCTCAACAAGATTATCGTAGAAAATGCATATCTCAGCTTGATACTCTACGACAGCCAAGATGTCGCCGGTTCTGCATATCAAACGCACTGTGGAGAGGTGAAAACGCCAGATAACGTGTTTCTCGCATTAACTAGCTCGAAAAGAGCGATTTCGAAGATTCTGCATACTTCTGACAGAAGACTCAACAAGATTATCGCAGAAAATGCATATATCTGCTAGAAACCCCACGAAAACCAAGATATCTCCTGTTCTGCATATCCAACGAACTGTGGAGTGGTGAAAACCCCAGAAAACGTGTTTCTCGCATTAAATAGCTCATAAAGTACGATCTCGATGACTCTGCATACTTCGGACAGAAGTCTCACCAAGATTATCGCAGAAAATGCATATCTGAGCTTGAAACCCCACGATAACGAAGATATCTCCTGTTCGGCATATCCAACGAACTGTGGAGTGGTGAAAACCCCAGAAAACGTGTTTCTCGCATTAAATAGCTCGAAAAGTATGATCTCGATGACTCTGCATACTTCGGACAGAAGTCTCACCAAGATTATCGCAGAAATTGCATATCTCAGCTTGTATCCCCACGAAAACCAGGATATCGCTGGTTCTGAATATCAAACGCACTGTGGAGTGCTGAAAACACCAGATAACGTGTTTCTCGCATTAAGTAGCTCGAATAGAGCGATCTCGATGATTAAGCATACTTCGGACAGAAGTCTCACCAAGATTATCGTAAAAAATGCATATCTCAGCTTGATACTCTACGACAGCCAAGATGTCGCCGGTTCTGCATATCAAACGCACTGTGGAGAGGTGAAAACGCCAGATAACGTGTTTCTCGCATTAACTAGCTCGAAAAGAGCGATTTCGAAGATTCTGCATACTTCTGACAGAAGACTCAACAAGATTATCGCAGAAAATGCATATATCTGCTAGAAACCCCACGAAAACCAAGATATCTCCTGTTCTGCATATCCAACGAACTGTGGAGTGGTGAAAACCCCAGAAAACGTGTTTCTCGCATTAAATAGCTCATAAAGTACGATCTCGATGACTCTGCATACTTCGGACAGAAGTCTCACCAAGATTATCGCAGAAAATGCATATCTGAGCTTGAAACCCCACGATAACCAAGATATCTCCTGTTCGGCATATCCAACGAACTGTGGAGTGGTGAAAACCCCAGAAAACGTGTTTCTCGCATTAAATAGCTCGAAAAGTATGATCTCGATGACTCTGCATACTTCGGACAGAAGTCTCACCAAGATTATCGCAGAAATTGCATATCTCAGCTTGAATCCCCACGAAAACCAGGATATCGCTGGTTCTGAATATCAAACGCACTGTGGAGTGCTGAAAACACCAGATAACGTGTTTCTCGCATTAAGTAGCTCGAATAGAGCGATCTCGATGATTAAGCATACTTCGGACAGAAGTCTCACCAAGATTATCGTAAAAAATGCATATCTCAGCTTGAAACCCCACAAAAAAGCAAGATGTCGCTGGTTCTGCATATCAAACGCACTGTGGAGTGGTGAAAACACCAGTTAACGTGTTTCTCGCATTAAATAGCTCGAAAAGAGCGATCTAGATGATTCTGCATACTTCTGACTGAAGTCTCACCAAGATTATCGCAGAAAATGCATATCTCAGCTTGAAACCTCACGAAAATCAAGATGTCGCCCGTTCTGCATATCAAACGCACTGTGGAGTGGTGAAGACACCGGATAACGTGTTTATCGCATTAAATAGCTCGAAAAGAGCGATCCCGATGATTCTGCATACTTCTGACAGAAGTCTCAACAAGATTATCGTAGAAAATGCATATCTCAGCTTGATACCCTACGACAGCCAAGATGTCGCCGGTTCTGCATATCAAACGCACTGTGGAGAGGTGAAAACGCTAGATAACGTGTTTCTCGCATTAACTAGCTCGAAAAGAGCGATTTCGAAGATTCTGCATACTTCTGACAGAAGACTCAACAAGATTATCGCAGAAAATGCATATATCTGCTAGAAACCCCACGAAAACCAAGATATCTCCTGTTCTGCATATCCAACGATCTGTGGAGTGGTGAAAACCCCAGAAAACGTGTTTCTCGCATTAAATAGCTCATAAAGTACGATCTCGATGACTCTGCATACTTCGGACAGAAGTCTCACCAAGATTATCGCAGAAAATGCATATCTGAGCTTGAAACCCCACGATAACCAAGATATCTCCTGTTCGGCATATCCATCGAACTGTGGAGTGGTGAAAACCCCAGAAAACGTGTTTCTCGCATTAAATAGCTCGAAAAGTATGATCTCGATGACTCTGCATACTTCGGACAGAAGTCTCACCAAGATTATCGCAGAAATTGCATATCTCAGCTTGAATCCCCACGAAAACCAGGATATCGCTGGTTCTGAATATCAAACGCACTGTGGAGTGCTGAAAACACCAGATAACGTGTTTCTCGCATTAACTAGCTCGAAAAGAGCGATTTCGAAGATTCTGCATACTTCTGACAGAAGACTCACCAAGATTATCGCTGAAAATGCATATCTCAGCTTGAAACCTCACGAAAATCAAGATGTGGCCGGTTCTGCATATCAAACGCACTGTGGAGTGGTGAAAACAACCAGAGAACGTGTTTCTCGCATTAAATAGCTCGAAATGAGAGATCCCGATGATTCTGCATACTTCTGACAGAAGTCTCACCAAGATTATCGTAGAAAATGCATATCTCAGCTTGAACCCCGACGAAATCCAAGATGTCGCCGGTTCTGCATATCAAACGCAGTGTGGAGTGGTGAAAACACCAGTTAACGTGTTTCTCGCATTAAATAGCTCGAAAAGAGGGTTCTCGATGATTCTGCATACCTCTGACAGAAGACTCACCAAGATTATCGCAGAAAATGCATATCTCAGGTTGAACCCCGACGAAATCCAAGATGTCGCCGGTTCTGCATATCAAACGCACTGCGAAGTGGTGAAAACACCAGATAACGTTTTTCTCGCATTAAATAGCTCGAAAAGAGCGATCCCGATGATTCTGCATATTTCTGACAGAAGTCTCACCAAGATTCTCGTAGAAAATGCATATCTCAGCTTGAACCCCGACGAAATCCAAGATGTCGCCGGTTCTGCATATCAAACGCACTGTGGAGTGGTGAAAACTCCAGATAACGTGTTTCTCGCATTAAATAGCTCGAAAAGAGCGATCTAGATGGTTCTGCATACTTCTGGCAGATGACGCACCTAGATTATCGCAGAAAATGCATATCTCAGCTGGAAACACCACGAAAATCAAGATATCGCCGGTTCTGCATATCAAACGCACTGTGGAATGTTGAAAACACCAGAAAACTTGTTTTTTCGTATTAAATACCTCGAAAAGAGCGCTCTTGATGTTTCTGCATACTTCGGACAGATGTTTCACCAAGATTATCGTAGAAAATGCATATTTCAGCTTGAAACCCGACGAAAACCAAACATCGCCGGTTCTGCAAATCAAACCAACTGTGCAGTGGTGAAAACACCAGACAACGTGTTTCTCGCATTAAATAGATCGAAAAGTGCGATCTCGATGATTCTGCATACTTCTAACAGAAGTCTCACCATGATTATCGCAGAAAATGCATTTCTCTGCTAGAAACCCCACGAAAACCAAGATATCTCCTGTTCTGCATATCCAACGAACTGTGGAGTAGTGAAAACCCCAGAAAACGTGTTTCTCGCATTAAATAGCTCGAAAAGCAGCTCTCGATGACTCTGCATACTTCGGACAGAAGTCTCACCAAGATTATCGCAGAAAATGCATATCTGAGCTTGAAATCCCACGAAAACCGAGATATCGTCGGTTCTGCATATCATACGCACTGTGGAGTGGTGAAAACACCAGATAACATGTTTCTCGCATTGAATAGCTCGAAACGAGCGATCTCGATGATTAAGCATACTTCGGACAGAAGTCTCACCACGATTATCGCAGAAATTGCATATCACAGCTTGAATCCCCACGAAAACCAGGATATCGCTGGTTCTGCATATCAAACGCAATGTGGAGAACTGAAAACACCAGATAACGTGTTTCTCGCATTAAATAGCTCGAATAGAGCGATCTCGATGATTAAGCATACTTCGAACAGAAGTCTCACCAAGATTATCGTAAAAAATGCATATCTCAGCTTGAAACCCCACAAAAACCAAGATATCGCCGGTTCAGCATATCAAACGCACTGTGGAGTGGGGACAACACCAGATAACTTGTTTCTCGCATTAAATAGCCCCGAAAAGAGCGAACTCGATGATTCTGCATACTTTGGACAAAGGTCTCACCATGATTATCGCAGAAATTGCATATCGCAGCTTGAAACCCCATGAAAACCAAGATATCTCCGGTTCTGCACATCAAACGAACTGTGGTGTGGTGAAAACCCCAGAAAACGTGTTTCTCGCATTAAATAGCTCGAAATGTACGATCTCGATGACTCTGCATACTTCGGACAGAAGTCTCACCAAGATTATCGCAGAAAATGCATATCTGAGCTTGAAACCCCACGAAAACCAAGATATCGTCGGTTCTGCATATCATACGCACTGTGGAGTGGTGAAAACACCAGATAACATATTTCGCGCATTGAATAGCTCGAAACGAGCGATCTCGATGATTAAGCATACTTCGGACAGAAGTCTCACCAAGATTATCGCAGAAATTGCATATCTCAGCTTGAATCCCCACGAAAACCAGGATATCGCTGGTTCTGCATATCAAACGCACTGTGGAGTGCTGAAAACACCAGATAACGTGTTTCTCGCATTAAATAGCTCGAATAGAGCGATCTCGATGATTAAGCATACTTCGAACAGAAGTCTCACCAAGATTATCGTAAAAAATGCGTATCTCGGCTTGAAACCCCACAAAAACCAAGATATCGCCGCTTCAGCATATTAAACGCACTGTGGAGTGGTGAAAACACCAGATAACTTGTTTCTCGCATTAAATAGCTCGAAAAGTGCGCTCTTGATATTTCTGCATACTTCGGACAGATGTTTCACCAAGATTATCGTAGAAAATGCATATCTCAGCTTGAAACCCGACGAAAACCAAACATCGCCGGTTCTGCATATCAAACCAACTGCGCAGTGGTGAAAACACCAGACAACGTGTTTCTCGCATTAAATAGATCGAAAAGTGCGATCTCGATGATTCTGCATACTTCTAACAGAAGTCTCACCATGATTATCGCAGAAAATGCAAATCTCTGCTAGAAACCCCACGAAGACCAAGATATCTCCTGTTCTGCATATCCAACGAACTGTGGAGTGGTGAAAACCCCAGAAAACGTGTTTCTCGCATTAAATAGCTCGAAAAGTACGATCTCGATGACTCTGCATACTTCGGACAGAAGTCTCACCAAGATTATCGCAGAAAATGCATATCTGAGCTTGAAACCCCACGAAAACCCAGATATCGTCGGTTCTGTATATCATACGCACTGTGGAGTGGTGAAAACACCAGATAACATGTTTCTCGCATTGAATAGCTCGAAACGAGCGATCTCGATGATTAAGCATACTTCGGACAGAAGTCTCACCAAGATCATCGCAGAAATTGCATATCTCAGCTTGAATCCCCACGAAAACCAGGATATCGCTGGTTCTGCATATCAAACGCACTGTGAAGTGCTGAAAACACCAGATAACGTGTTTCTCGCATTAAATAGCTCGAATAGAGCGATCTCGATGATTAAGCATACTTCGAACAGAAGTCTCACCAAGATTATCGTAAAAAATGCGTATCTCAGCTTGAAACCCCACAAAAACCAAGATATCGCCGCTTCAGCATATTAAACGCACTGTGGAGTGGTGAAAACACCAGATAACTTGTTTCTCGCATTAAATAGCCCCGAAAAGAGCGAACTCGGTGATTCTGCATACTTTGGACAGAAGTCTCACCAAGATTATCGCAGAAATTGCATATCGCAGCTTGAAACCCCACGAAAACCAAGATATCTCCTGTTCTGCACATCCAACGAACTGTGGAGTGGTGAAAACCCCAGAAAACGTGTTTCTCGCATTAAATAGCTCGAAAAGAGCGATCTCGATGATTCTGCATACTTCGGACAGAAGTCTCACCAAGATTATCGAGGAAAATGCATATCTCAGCTTGAAACCCCACGAAAACCAAGATATCGCTGGTTCTGCATATCAAACGCACTGCGGAGTGGTGAAAACACGAAATAACGTGTTTCTCGCTTTAAATAGCTCGAAAAGAGCGATCTCGATGATTCTGCACACTTCGGACAGAAGTCTCACCAAGATTATCGCAGACAATGCATATCTCAGCTTGAAACCCCACGAAAACCAAGATATCGCTGGTTCTGCATATCAAACGCACTGTGGAGTGGTGAAAACATCAGATAACGTGTTTCTCGCATTGAATAGCTCGAAACGAGCGATCTCGATGATTAAGCATACTTCGGACAGAAGTCTCACCAAGATTATCGCAGAAATTGCATATCTCAGCTTGAATCCCCACGAAAACCAGGATATCGCTGGTTCTGCATATCAAACGCACTGTGGAGTGCTGAAAACACCAGATAACGTGTTTCTCGCATTAAATAGCTCGAATAGAGCGATCTCGATGATTAAGCATACTTCGAACAGAAGTCACACCAAGATTATCGTAAAAAATGCGTATCTCAGCTTGAAACCCCACAAAAACCAAGATATCGCCGCTTCAGCATATTAAACGCACTGTGGAGTGGTGAAAACACCAGATAACTTGTTTCTCGCATTAAATAGCCCCGAAAAGAGCGAACTCGGTGATTCTGCATACTTTGGACAGAAGTCTCACCAAGATTATCGCAGAAATTGCATATCGCAGCTTGAAACCCCACGAAAACCAAGATATCTCCGGTTCTGCACATCCAACGAACTGTGGTGTGTTGAAAACCCCAGAAAACGTGTTTCTCGCATTAAATAGCTCGAAAAGTGCGCTCTTGATGTTTCTGCATACTTCGGACAGAAGTCTCACCAAGATTATCGCAGACAATGCATATCTCAGCTTGAAACCCCACGAAAACCAAGATATCGCTGGTTCTGCATATCAAACGCACTGTGGAGTGGTGAAAACACCAGATAACGTGTTTCTCGCATTAAATAGGTCGAAAAGAGCGATCTCGATGCTTCTGCATACTTCGGACAGAGGTCTCACCAAGATTATCGCAGAAAATGCATATCTGAGCTTGAAACCCCACGAAAACCAAGATATCGCTGGTTCTGCATATCAAACGCACTGTGGAGTGGTGAAAACACCAGATAACTTGTTTCTGGCATTAAATAGCTCGAAAAGAACGATCTCGATGATTCTGCATACTTCGGACAGAAGTCTCACCAAGATTATCGAAGAAAATGCATATCTCAGCTTGAAACCCCACGAAAACCAAGATATCTCTGGTTATGCATATCCAACGAACTGTGGAGTGGTGAAAACCCCAGAAAACGAGTTTCTCGCATTAAATAGCTCGAAAAGAGCGCTCTCGATGTTACTGCATACTTCGGACAGATGTTTCACCAAGATTATCGCAGAAAATGCATATCTGAGCTTGAAACCCCACGAAAACCAAGATATCGCTGGTTCTGCATATCAAACCAACTGTGCAGTGGTGAAAACACCAGACAACGTGTTTCTCGCATTAAATAGATCGAAAAGTGCGATCTCGATGATTCTGCATACTTCTAACTGAAGTCTCACCATGATTATCGTAGAAAATGCATATCTCAGCTTGAACCCCGACGAAATCCAAGATGTCGCCGGTTCTGCATATCCAACGAACTGTGGAGTGGTGAAAACACCAGGTAACGTGTTTCTCGCATTAAATAGCTCGAATAGAGCGATCTCGATGATTAAGCATACTTCGAACAGAAGTCTCACCAAGATTATCGTAAAGAATGCATATCTCTGCTAGAAACCCCACGAAAACCAAGATATCTCCTGTTCTGCGTATCCAACGAACTGTGGAGTGGTGAAAACCCCAGAAAACGAGTTTCTCGCATTAAATAGCTCGAAAAGAGCGCTCTCGATGTTTCTGCATACTTCGGACAGATGTCTCACCAAGCTTATCGTAGAAAATGCATATCTCAGCTTGAAACCCGACGAAAACCAAAATATCTCCGGTTCTGCATATCCACCGCACTGTGGAGTGGTGAAATCACCAGGTAACGTGGTTCTCGCATTAAATAGCTCGAAACGAGCGATCCCGATGATTCTGCATACTTCTGACAGAAGTCTCACCAAGATTATCGTAGAAAATGCATATCTCAGCTTGAACCCCGACGAAATCCAAGATGTCGCCGGTTCTGCATATCAAGCGCACTGTGGAATGTTGAAAACACCAGAAAACTTGTTTTTTCGTATTAAATGCCTCGAAAAGAGCGCTCTTGATGTTTCAGCATACTTCGGACAGATGTTTCACCAAGATTATCGTAGAAAATGCATATCTCAGCTTGAAACCCGACGAAAACCAAACATCGCCGGTTCTGCATATCAAACCAACTGTGCAGTGGTGAAAACACCAGACAACGTGTTTCTCGCATTAAATAGCCCCGAAAAGAGCGAACTCGATGATTCTGCATACTTTGGACAGAAGTCTCACCAAGATTATCGCAGAAATTGCATATCGCAGCTTGAAACCTCACGAAAACCAAGATATCTCCGGTTCTGCACATCCAACGAACTGTGGTGTGGTGAAAACCCCAGAAAACGTGTTTCTCGCATTAAATAGCTCGAAAAGTGCGATCTCGATGATTCTGCATACTTCGGACAGAAGTCTCACCAAGATTATCGTAAAAAATGCGTATCTCAGCTTGAAACCCGACGAAAACCAAACATTGCCGGTTCTGCATATCAAACCAACTGTGCAGTGGTGAAAACACCAGACAACGTGTTTCTCGCATTAAATAGATCGAAAAGTGCGATCTCGATGATTCTGCATACTTCTAACTGAAGTCTCACCATGATTATCGCAGAAAATGCATATCTGAACTTGAAACCCCACGAAAACCAAGATATCGCTGGTTCTGCATATCAAACGCACTGCGGAGTGGCGAAAACACCAAATAACGTGTTTCTCGCATTAAATAGCTCGATAAGAGCGATCTCGATGATTCTGCACACTTAGGACAGAAGTCTCCCCAAGATTATCGCAGACAATGCATATCTCAGCTTGAAACCCCACGAAAACCAAGATATCGCAGGTTCTGCATATCAAACGCACTGTGGAGTGGTGAAAACACCAGATAACGTGTTTCTCGCATTAAATAGGTCGAAAAGAGCGATCTCGATGTTTCTGCATACTTCGGACAGAGGTCTCACCAAGATTATCGCAGAAAATGCATATCTGAGCTTGAAACCCCACGAAAACCAAGATATCGCTGGTTCTGCATATCTAACGCACTGTGGAGTGGTGAAAACACCAGATAACTTGTTTCTCGCATTAAATAGCTCGAAAAGAGCGATCTCGATGATTCTGCAAACTTCGGACAAAAGTCTCACCAAGATTATCGAAGAAGATGCATATCTCAGCTTGAAACCCGACGAAAACCAAAATATCTCCGGTTCTGCATATCCAACGCACTGTGGAGTGGTGAAAACACCAGGTAACGTGGTTCTCGCATTAAATAGCTCGAAACGAGCGATCTCGATGATTCTGCATACTTCGGACAGAAGTCTCACCAAGATTATCGTAAAAAATTCATATCTCAGCTTGAAACCCCACGAAAACCAAGATATCGCTGGTTCTGCATATCAAATGCACTGTGGAGTGGTGAAAACCCCAGACAACGTGTTTCTCGCATTAAATAGCTCGAAAAGAGCGCTCATGATGTTTCTGCATACTTCGGACAGAAGTCTCACCAAGATTATCGTAAAAAATGCATATCTCAGCTTGAAACCCCACGAAAACCAAGATATCGCTGGTTCTGCATATCAAATGCACTGTGGAGTGGTGAAAACCCCAGACAACGTGTTTCTCGCATTAAATAGCTCGAGAAGAGCGCTCTTGATGTTTCTGCATACTTCGGACAGAGGTCTCACCAAGATTATCGAAGAAAATGCATATCTCAGCTTGAAACCCCACGAAAACCAAGATATCGCTGGTTCTGCATATCAAATGCACTGTGGAGTGGTGAAAACACCAGACAACGTGTTTCTCGCATTAAATTGCTCGAAAAGAGCGCTCATGATGTTTCTGCATACTTCGGACAGAAGTCTCACCAAGATTATCGTAAAAAATGCATATCTCAGCTTGAAACCCCACGAAAACCAAGATATCGCTGGTTCTGCATATCAAATGCACTGTGGAGTGGTGAAAACCCCAGACAACGTGTTTCTCGCATTAAATAGCTCGAGAAGAGCGCTCTTGATGTTTCTGCATACTTCGGACAGAGGTCTCACCAAGATTATCGAAGAAAATGCATATCTCAGCTTGAAACCCCACGAAAACCAAGATATCGCTGGTTCTGCATATCAAATGCACTGTGGAGTGGTGAAAACACCAGACAACGTGTTTCTCGCATTAAATAGCTCGAAAAGAGCGCTCTTGATGTTTCTGCATTCTTCGGACAGATATCTCACCAAGCTTATCGTAGAAAATGCATATCTCAGCTTGAAACCCGACGAAAACCAAAATATATCCGGTTCTGCATATCCAACGCACTGTGGAGTGGTGAAAACACCAGGTAACGTGGTTCTCGCATTAAATAGCTCGAAACGAGCGATCTCGATGATTCTGCATACTTCGGACAGAAGTCTCACCAAGATTATCGTAAAAAATGCATATCTCAGCTTGAAACCCCACGAAAACCAAGATATCACTGGTTCTGCATATCAAATGCACTGTGGAGTGGTGAAAACCCCAGACAACGTGTTTCTCGCATTAAATAGCTCGAAAAGAGCGCTCTTGATGTTTCTGCATACTTCGGACAGAGGTCTCACCAAGATTATCGCAGAAAATGCATATCTGAGCTTGAAACCCCACGAAAACCAAGATATCGCTGGTTCTGCATATCAAACGCACTGTGGAGTGGTGAAAACACCAGATAACGTTTTTCTCGCATCAAATAGCTCGAAACGAGCGATACCGATGATTCTGCATACATCTGACAGAAGTCTCAACAAGATTATCGTAGAAAATGCATATCTCAGCTTGAACCCCGACGAAATCCAAGATGTCGCCGGTTCTGCATATCAAACGCACTGTGGAGTGGTGAAAACACCAGTTAACGTGTTTCTCGCATTAAATAGCTCGAAAAGAGGGTTCTCGATGATTCTGCATACCTCTGACAGAAGACTCACCAAGATTATCGCAGAAAATGCATATCTCAGGTTGAACCCCGACGAAATCCAAGATGTCGCCGGTTCTGCATATCAAACGCACTGTGGAGTGGTGAAAACACCAGATAACGTGTTTCTCGCATTAAATAGGTCGAAAAGAGCGATCTCGATGTTTCTGCATACTTCGGACAGGGGTCTCACCAAGATTATCGCAGAAAATGCATATCTGAGCTTGAAACCCCACGAAAACCAAGATATCGCTGGTTCTGCATATCAAACGCACTGTGGACTGGTGAAAACACCAGATAACTTGTTTCTCGCATTAAATAGCTCGAAAAGAGCGATCTCGATGATTCTGCATACTTCGGACAGAAGTCTCACCAAGATTATCGAAGAAAATGCATATCTCAGCTTGAAACCCCACGAAAACCAAGATATCTCTGGTTATGCATATCCAACGAACTGTGGAGTGGTGAAAACCCCAGAAAACGAGTTTCTGGCATTAAATAGCTCTAAAAGAGCGATCTCGATGATTCTGCATACTTCGGACAGATATCTCACCAAGATTATCGCAGAAAATGCATATCTCAGCTTGAAACCCGACGAAAACCAAAATATCTCCGGTTCTGCATATCCAACGCACTGTGGAGTGGTGAAAACACCAGGTAACGTGGTTCTCGCATTAAATAGCTCGACAATAGCGATCTAGATGATTCAGCATACTTCGGACAGAAGTCTCACCAAGATTATCGCAGAAAACGCATAGCTCATCTTGAAACCCCACGAAAACCAAGATATCGCTGGTTCTGCATATCAAATGCACTGTGGAGTGGTGAAAACACCAGATAACGTGTTTCTCGCATTAAGTAGCTCGAAAATAGCGATCTAGATGATTCAGCATACTTCGGACAGAAGTCTTACCAAGATTATCGCAGAAAATGCATAGCTCATCTTGAAACCCCACGAAAACCAAGATATCGCTGGTACTGCATATCAAACGCTCTGTGGAGTGGTGAAAACATCAGATGACGTGTTTCTCGCATTAAATAGCTCTAAAAGAGCGATCTCGATGATTCTGCATACTTCGGACAGAAATCTCACCAAGATTATCGCAGAAACTGCATATCTCAGCTTGAAACCCCTCGAAAACCAAGATATCACCTGTTCTGCATATCCAACGAACTGTGGTGAGGTGAAAACCCCAGAAAACGTGTTTCTCGTTTTAAATAGCTCGAAAAGAGCGATCTAGATGATTCTGCATACTTCTGACAGAAGACTCACCATGTGTATCGTAGAAAATGCATATCTCAGCTGCAAACACCACGAAAATCAAGATGTCGCCGGTTCTACATGTCAAACGTACTGTGGGGTGGTGAATACACCCGAAAACGTGTTTCTCGCATTAAATAGCTCGAAACGAACGATCTAGATGATTGTGCATACTTCTGACTGAAGTATCACCAATATTATCGCAGAAAATGCATATCTCAGCTTGAAACCCGACGAAAACCAAGATGTCGCCGGTTCTGCATATCAAACGCACTGTGGGGTGGTGAAAACACCAGAAAACGTGTTTCTCGCATTAAAGAGCTCGAAAAGAGCGATCTAGATGATTTTGCATACTTCTGACAGAAGACTCACCAAGATTAGCGCAGAAAATGCATATCTCAGCTGGAAACCCCACGAAAACCAAGATATCGCCTGTTCTGCATATCAGGCGCAATGTGGAGCGGTGAAAACACCAGAAAACGTGTTACTCGCATTAAATAGCTCGAAAAGAGCGATCTAGATGATTCTGCATACTTCTGACAGAAGACTCACCAAGATTATCGCAGAAAATGCATATCTCTGCTGGAAACACCACGAAAATCAAGATATCGCCGGTTCTGCATATCAAACGCACTGTGGAATGTTGAAAACACCAGAAAACTTGTTTTATCGCATTAAATAGCTCGAAACGAGCGATCTCGATGATTCTGCATACTTCTGACAGAAGCCTCACCAGGATTAACGTAGAAAATAAATATCTCAGCTTGAAACCCCACAAAAACCAAGGTATCTGCTGTTCTGCATATCCAACGAACTGTGTAGTGGTGAAAACCCCAGAAAATGAGTTTCTCGCCATAAATAGCTCGAAAAGAGCGCTCTCGATGATTCTGGATACTTCGGACAGAAGTCTCACCAAAATTATCGTAAAAAATGCATATCTCAGCTTGAAACCCCACGAAAACCAAGATATCGCTGTGTTCTGCATATCAAACGCACTGTGGAGTGGTGAAAACAGCGGATAAGTTTTTTCTCGCATTAAATAGCTCGAAACGAGCGATCTCGATGATTAAGCATACTTCGGACAGAAGTCTCACCAAGATTATCGTAAAAAATGCATATCTCAGCTTGAAACCCGACGAAAACCAAAATATCTCCGGTTCTGCATATCCAACGCACTGTGGAGTGGTGAAAACACCAGAAAACGTGTTTCTCATATTAAGTAGCTCGATAAGAGCGTTCTTGAGGATCCTGCATACTTCTGACAGAAGTCTAACCAAGATTATCGTAGAAAATGCATATCTCAGCTTGAAACCCCACGAAAACCAAGATATCTACTGTTCTGCATATTAAACGCACTGTGGAGTGGTGAAAACACCAGATAACGTGTTTCTCGCATTAAATAGCTCGAAAAGAGCGCTCTCGATGTTTCTGCATACTTCGGACAGATGTCTCACCAAGATTATCGCAGAAAATGCATATCTCAACTTGAAAACCCACGAAAACCAAGATATCGCCGGTTCTGCATATCAAACCAACTGTGGAGTGGTGAAAACACCAGATAACGTGTTTCTCGCATTAAATAGCTCGAAACGAGCGATCTCGATGATTAAGCATACTCCGGACAGAAGTCTCACCAAGATTATCGTAAAAAATGCATATCACAGCTTGAAACCCCACGAAAACCAAGATATCTGCGATTCTGCATACCATACGCACTGTGGAGTGGTGAAAACACCAGATAACGTGTTTCTCGCATTAAATAGTTCGAAACGAGCGATCTCGATGATTAAGCATACTTCGGACAGAAGTCTCACCAAGATTATCGTAAAAAATGCATATCTCATCTTGAAAACCCACGAAAACCAAGATATCGCTGGTACTGCATATCAAACGCACTGTGGAGTGGGGAAAACACCAGATAACGTGTTTCTTACATTAAATAGCTCGAAAGGAGCGATCACGATGATTCTGCATACTTCGGACAGATGTCTCACCAAGATTATCGCAGAAAATGCATATCTCAGCTTGAAACCCCACGAAAACCAAGATGTCGCTGGTACTGCATATCAAACGTACTGTGGAGTGGTGAAAACACCAGATAACGTGTTTCTTGCATTAAATAGCTCGAAAAGAGCGATCTCGTTGATTCTGCATACTTCGGACAGAAGTCTCACCAAGATTATCGCAGAAAATGCATATCTCAGCTTGAAACCCCACGAAAACCCAGATATCTACTGTTCTGCATATCCAACGAACTGCGGAGTGGCGCAAACCCCAGAAAACGTGTTTCTCGCATTAAATAGCTCGAATAGAGCGATCTCGATAATTCTTCATACTTCGGACAGAAGTCTCACCACGATTATCGTAGAAAATGCATATCTCAGCTTGAAACCCCACGAAAACCAAGATATCGCCGGTTCTGCATATCAAACGCACTGTGGAGTGGTGAAAACACCAGATAACGTGTTTCTCGCATTAAATAGCTCGAAAAGTGCGATCTCGATGATTCTGCATACTTCTAACAGAAGTCTCACCAAGATTATCGCAGAAAATGCATATCTCTGCTTGAAACCCCACGCAATCCAAGATATATCCTGTTCTGCATATCCAAAGAACTGTGGAGTGGTGAAAACCCCAGAAAACGTGTTTCTCGCATTAAATAGCTCGAAAAGAGCGCTCTCGATGTTTCTGCATACTTCGGACAGATGTATCATCAAGCTTATCGTACAATATGCATATCTCAGATTGAAACCCGACGAAAACCAAAATATCTCCGGTTCTGCATATCCAACGCACTGTGGAGTGGTGAAAACACCAGATAACGTGTTTCTCGCATTAAATAGCTCGAAACGAGCGATCTCGATGATTCTGCATACTTCGGACAGAAGTCTCAACAAGATTATCGTAAAAATGCATATCTCAGCTTGAAACCCCACGATAGTCAAGATATCGCTGGTTCTGCATTTCAAACGCACTGTGGAGTGGTGAAAACACCGGATAACGTGTTTCTCGCATTAAATAGCTCGAAAAGTGCGATCTCGATGATTCTGCATACTTCAAACAGAAGTCTCACCAAGATTATCGCAGAAAATGCATATCTCTGCTTGAAACCCCACGCAAACCAAGATATCTCCTGTTCTGCATATCCAAAGAACTGTGGAGTGGTGAAAACCCCAGAAAACGTGTTTCTCGCATTAAATAGCTCGAAAAGAGCGCTCTCGATGTTTCTGCATACTTCGGACAGATGTCTCACCAAGCTTATCGTACAAAATGCGTATCTCAGCATGAAACCCGACGAAAACCAAAATATCGCCGGTTCTGCATATCAAACCAACTGTGGAGTGGTGAAAACACAAGATAACGTGTTTCTCGCATTAAATTGCTCGAGACGTGCCATCTCGATGATTCTGCATACTGCTAACAGAAGTCTCACCAAGATTATCGCAGAGAATGCATATCTCAGCTTGAAACCCCACGAAAACCATGATATCGCCAGTTCTGCATATCAAACGCACTGTGGAGTGGTGAAAACACCAGATAACGTGTTTCTCGCATTAAATAGCTCGAAACGAGCGATCTCGATGATTCTGCATACTTCGGACAGAAGTCTCACCAAAATTATCATAAAAAATGCATATCTCAGCTTGAAACCCCACGAAAACCAAGATATAGCTGTGTTCTGCATATCCAACGAACTGTGGAGTGGCGCAAACCCCAGAAAACGTGTTTCTCGCATTAAATAGCTCGAATAGAGCGATCTCGATAATTCTTCATACTTCGGACAGAAGTCTCACCACGATTATCGTAGAAAATGCATATCTCAGCTTGAAACCCCACGAAAACCAAGATATCGCCGGTTCTGCATATCAAACGCACTGTGGAGTGGTGAAAACACCAGATAACGTGTTTCTCGCATTGAATAGCTCGAAAAGTGCGATCTCGATGATTCTGCATACTTCTAACAGAAGTCTCACCAAGATTATCGCAGAAACTGCATATCTCTGCTTGAAACCCCACGCAAACCAAGATATATCCTGTTCTGCATATCCAAAGAACTGTGGAGTGGTGAAAACACCAGAAAACGTGTTTCGCGCATTAAGTAGCTCGAAAAGAGCGTTCTCGAAGATCGTGCATACTTCTGACAGAAGTCTCACCAAGATTATCGTAGAAAATGCATATCTCAGCTTGAAACCCGTCCGAAACCAAGATATCTCCGGTTCTGCATGTCAAACGTACTGTGGAGTGGAGAAAACACCAGATAACGTGTTTCGTGCATTAAGTAGCTCGAAAAGAGCGATCTAGATGATTCTGCATTCTTCTGACTGATGTCTCACCAATATTATCGCAGAAAATGCATATCTCAGCTCGAAACCTAACGAAAATCAAGATGTTGCCGGTTCTGCATATCAAACGCACTGTGGAGTGGTGAAAAGAACCAGAGAACGTGTTTCTCGCGTTAAATAGCTCGAAAAGGCCGATCACGATGATTCTGCATACTTCGGACAGAAGTCTCACCAAAATTATCGTAAAAAATGCATTTCTGAGCTTGAAACCCCGCGAAAACCAAGATATCGCTGTGTTCAGCATATCAAACGCACTGTGGAGTGGTAAAAACCCCAGAAAACGTGTTTCTCGCATTAAATAGCTCGAATAGAGCGATCTCGATGATTCTTCATACTTCGGACAGAAGTCTCACCAAAATTATCGTAAAAAATGTATCTCAGCTTGAACCCCGACGAAATCAAAGATGTCGCCGGTTCTGCATATCAAACGCACTGTGGAGTGGTGAAAACACCAGATAACGTGTTTCTCGCATTAAGTAGCTCGAAACGAGCGATCTCGATGATTCTGCATACTTCGGACAGAAGTCTCACCAAGATTATCGCAAAAAATGCATATCTCAGCTTGAAACCCCACGCAAACCAAGATATATCCTGTTCTGCATATCCAAAGAACTGTGGAGTGGTGAAAACCCCAGAAAACGTGTTTCTCGCATTAAATAGCTCGAAAAGAGCGCTCTCGATGTTTCTGCATACTTCGGACAGATGTATCATCAAGCTTATCGTACAAAATGCATATCTCAGATTGAAACCCGACGAAAACCAAAATATCTCCGGTTCTGCATATCCAACGCACTGTGGAGTGGTGAAAACACCAGATAACGTGTTTCTCGCATTAAATAGCTCGAAACGAGCGATCTCGATGATTCTGCATACTTCGGACAGAAGTCTCAACAAGATTATCGCAGAAAATGCATATCTCAGCTTGAAACCCTGCGAAAACCAAGATATCTACTGCTCTGCATATCAAACGCACTGTGGAGTGGTGAAGACACCAGATAACGTGTTTCTCGCATTAACTAGCTCGAAAAGAGCGATCCCGATGTTTCAGCATACTTCGGACAGAAGTCTCACCAAGATTGTCGCAGAAAATGCATATCTCAACTTGAAACCCCACGAAAACCAAGATATCGCCGGTTCTGCATATTAAACCAACTGTGGAGTGGTGAAAACACCAGATAACGTGTTTCTCGCATTAAATAGCTCGAAAAGTGCGATCTCGATGATTCTGCATACTTCGGACAGAAGTCTCAACAAGATTATCGTAAAAATGCATATCTCAGCTTGAAACCCCACGATAGTCAAGATATCGCAGGTTCTGCATTTCAAACGCACTGTGGAGTGGTGAAAACACCGGATAACGTGTTTCTCGCATTAAATAGCTCGAAAAGTGCGATCTCGATGATTCTGCATACTTCAAACAGAAGTCTCACCAAGATTATCGCAGAAAATGCATATCTCTGCTTGAAACCCCACGCAAACCAAGATATCTCCTGTTCTGCATATCCAAAGAACTGTGGAGTGGTGAAAACCCCAGAAAACGTGTTTCTCGCAATAAATAGCTCGAAAAGAGCGCTCTCGATGTTTCTGCATACTTCGGACAGAAGTCTCAACAAGATTATCGCAGAAAATGCATATCTCAGCTTGAAACCCCACGAAAACCCAGATATCTACTGTTCTGCATATCAAACGCACTGTGGAGTGGTGAAAACACCAGATAACGTGTTTCTCGCATTAAATAGCTCGAAAAGAGCGATCTCGATGATTCTGCATACTTCGGACAGAAGTCTCACCAAAATTATCGTAAAAAATGCATTTCTGAGCTTGAAACCCCGCGAAAACCACGATATCGCTGTGTTCAGCATATCAAACGCACTGTGGAGTGGTAAAAACCCCAGAAAACGTGTTTCTCGCATTAAATAGCTCGAATAGAGCGATCTCGATGATTCTTCATACTTCGGACAGAAGTCTCACCAAAATTATCGTAAAAAATGCATATCTCAGCTTGAACCCCGACGAAATCAAAGATGTCGCCGGTTCTGCATATCAAACGCACTGTGGAGTGGTGAAAACAACAGATAACGTGTTTCTCGCATTAAGTAGCTCGAAACGAGCGATCTCGATGATTCTGCATTCTTCGGACAGAAGTCTCACCAAGATTATCGCAAAAAATGCATATCTCAGCTTGAAACCCCACGAAAACCAAGATATCGCTGTGTTCAGCATATCAAACGCACTGTGGAGTGGTGAAAACCCCAGAAAACGTGTTTCTCGCACTAACTAGCTCGAAAAGTGCGATCTCGATGTTTCTGCATACTTCGGACAGATGTTTCACCAAGATTATCCTAGAAAATGCATATCTCAGCTTGAAACCCCACGATAGTCAAGATATCGCTGGTTCTGCATTTCAAACGCACTGTGGAGTGGTGAAAACACCAGATAACGTGTTTCTCGCATTAAATAGCTCGAAAAGTGCGATCTCGATGATTCTGCATACTTCGGACAGAAGTCTCAACAAGATTATCGTAAAAATGCATATCTCAGCTTGAAACCCCACGATAGTCAAGATATCGCTGGTTCTGCATTTCAAACGCACTGTGGAGTGGTGAAAACACCGGATAACGTGTTTCTCGCATTAAATAGCTCGAAAAGTGCGATCTCGATGATTCTGCATACTTCAAACAGAAGTCTCACCAAGATTATCGCAGAAAATGCATATCTCTGCTTGAAACCCCACGCAAACCAAGATATCTCCTGTTCTGCATATCCAAAGAACTGTGGAGTGGTGAAAACCCCAGAAAACGTGTTTCTCGCATTAAATAGCTCGAAAAGAGCGCTCTCGATGTTTCTGCATACTTCGGACAGATGTCTCACCAAGCTTATCGTACAAAATGCGTATCTCAGCATGAAACCCGACGAAAACCAAAATATCGCCGGTTCTGCATATCAAACCAACTGTGGAGTGGTGAAAACACCAGATAACGTGTTTCTCGCATTAAATAGCTCGAGACGTGCCATCTCGATGATTCTGCATACTGCTAACAGAAGTCTCACCAAGATTATCGCAGAGAATGCATATCTCAGCTTGAAACCCCACGAAAACCAAGATATCGCCTGTTCTGCATATCAAACGCACTGTGGAGTGGTGAAAACACCAGATAACGTGTTTCTCGCATTAAATAGCTCGAAACGAGCGATCTCGATGATTCTGCATACTTCGGACAGAAGTCTCACCAAAATTATCGTAAAAAATGCATATCTCAGCTTGAAACCCCACGAAAACCAAGATATAGCTGTGTTCTGCATATCCAACGAACTGTGGAGTGGCGCAAACCCCAGAAAACGTGTTTCTCGCATTAAATAGCTCGAATAGAGCGATCTCGATAATTCTTCATACTTCGGACAGAAGTCTCACCACGATTATCGTAGAAAATGCATATCTCAGCTTGAAACCCCACGAAAACCAAGCTATCGCCGGTTCTGCATATCAAACGCACTGTGGAGTGGTGAAAACACCAGATAACGTGTTTCTCGCATTAAATAGCTCGAAAAGTGCGATCTCGATGATTCTGCATACTTCTAACAGAAGTCTCACCAAGATTATCGCAGAAACTGCATATCTCTGCTTGAAACCCCACGCAAACCAAGATATATCCTGTTCTGCATATCCAAAGAACTGTGGAGTGGTGAAAACACCAGAAAACGTGTTTTGCGCATTAAGTACCTCGAAAAGAGCGTTCACGAAGATTCTGCATACTTCTGACAGAAGTCCACCAGGATTATCGTAGAAAATGCATATCTCAGCTTAAAACCCGACCGAAACCAAGATATCTCCGGTTCTGCATGTCAAACGTACTGTGGAGTGGTGAAAACACCAGAAAACGTGTTTCGTGCATTAAGTAGCTCGAAAAGAGCGATCTAGATGATTCTGCATACTTCTGACTGAAGTCTCACCAATATTATCGCAGAAAATGCATATCTCAGCTTAAAACCCGACCGAAACCAAGATATCTCCGGTTCTGCATGTCAAACGTACTGTGGAGTGGTGAAAACACCAGAAAACGTGTTTCGTGCATTAAGTAGCTCGAAAAGAGCGATCTAGATAATTCTGCATACTTCTGACTGAAGTCTCACCAATATTATCGCAGAAAATGCATATCTCTGCTTGAAACCCCACGCAAACCAAGATATATCCTGTTCTGCATATCCAAAGAACTGTGGAGTGGTGAAAACACCAGAAAACGTGTTTCGCGCATTAAGTAGCTCGAAAAGAGCGTTCTCGAAGATTCTGCATAATTCTGACAGAAGTTTCACCAGGATTATCGTAGAAAATGCATATCTCAGCTTGAAACCCGACCGAAACCAAGATATCTCCGGTTCTGCATGTCAAACGCACTGTGGAGTGGTGAAAAGAACCAGAGAACGTGTTTCTCGCGTTAAATAGCTCGAAAAGAGCGCTCTCGATGTTTCTGCATACTTCGTACAGAAGTCTCAACAAGATTATTGCAGAAAATGCATATCTCAGCTTGAAACCCCACGAAAACCCAGATATCTACTGTTCTGCATATCAAACGCACTGTGGAGTGGTGAAAACACCAGATAACGTGTTTCTCGCATTAAATAGCTCGAAAAGAGCGATCTCGATGATTCTGCATACTTCGGACAGAAGTCTCACCAAAATTATCGTAAAAAATGCATTTCTGAGCTTGAAACCCCGCGAAAACCAAGATATCGCTGTGTTCAGCATATCAATCGCACTGTGGAGTGGTAAAAACCCCAGAAAACGTGTTTCTCGCATTAAATAGCTCGAATAGAGCGATCTCGATGATTCTTCATACTTCGGACAGAAGTCTCACCAAAATTATCGTAAAAAATGCATATCTCAGCTTGAACCCCGACGAAATCAAAGATGTCGCCGGTTCTGCACATCAAACGTACTGTGGAGTGGCGAAAACACCAGAAAACGTGTTCCTCGCATTAAGTAGCTCGCAACGAGCGTTCTCGATGATTCTGCATAGGTCTCAATGATGAAACACCTAGATTATCGCCGAAAATGCATATCTCAGCTTGAACCCTCACGAAAATCAAGATGTCGCCGGTTCTGCATATCAAACGCACTGTAGAGTAGTGAAAACAACCAGATAACGTGTTTCTCGCATTAAAGAGCTCGAAACGAGCGATCTAGATGATTCTGGAAACTTCTGACTGAAGTCTCACCAAGATTATCGCAGAAAATGCATATCTCAGCTTGAAACCCGACTAAAATCAAGATATCGCCGGTTCTGCATATCAAACGCACTGCGGAGTGTGCAAAACACCAGATAACGTGTTTCCCGCATTAAATAGCTCGAAAAGAGCGATCTCGATGATTCTGCATACTTCGGACAGAAGTCTCACCAAGATTGCCGCAGAAAATGCATATCTCAGCTTGAAACCTCACGAAAATCAAGATGTCGCCGGTTCTGCATATCAAACGCACTGTGGAGTGGTGAAAACACCAGATAACGTGTTTCTCGCATTAAAGAGCTCGAATCGAGCGATCTATATGATTCTGCATACTTCTGACTGAAGTCTCACCAAGATTATCGCAGAAAATGCATATCTCTGCTTGATACCCGACGAAAGCCAAGATATCGCCGGTTCTGTATATCAAACGCACTGTGGAATGTTGAAAACACCAGGAAACATGTTTTTTTGCATTAAAAAGCTCGAAAAGAGCGATCTAGATGATTCTGCATACTTCTGAGAGAAGACTCACTAAGATTATCGCAGAAAATGCATATCTCAGCTGGATACATCACGAAAATCAAGATGTCGCCGGTTCGGCATATCAAACGCACTGTGGAGTGGTGAAAACACCAGAAAACGTGTTTCTCATATTAAGTAGCTCGAAAAGAGCGTTCTCGATGATTCAGCATACTTCGTACAGAAGTCTCACCAAGATTATCGCAGAAAATGCATATCTCAGCTTTAAACCCCACGAAAACCAAGATATCGCTGGTACTGTTTATCAAACGCACTGTGGAGTGGTGAAAACACCAGGAAACATGTTTTTTTGCATTAAAAAGTTCGAAAAGAGCGATCTAGATGATTCTGCAACTTCTGAGAGAAGACTCACCAAGATTATCGCAGAAAATGCATATCTCAGCTGGATACATCACGAAAATCAAGATGTCGCCGGTTCTGCATATCAAACGCACTGTGGAGTGGTGAAAACACCAGATAACGTGTTTCTCGCATTGAAGAGCTCGAAACGAGCGATCTAGATGATTCTGCATACTTCGGACAGAAGTCTCGCCAAGATTATCGCAGAAAATGAATATCTCAGCTTGAAATCCTACGAAAACCAAGATGTCGCCGGTTCTGCATATCAAACGCACTGTGGAATGGTGAAAACACCAGAAAACGTGTTTCTCATATTAAGTAGCTCGAAAAGAGCGTTCTCGATGATTCAGCATACTTCGTACAGAAGTCTCACCAAGATTATCGCAGAAAATGCATATCTCAGCTTTAAACCCCACGAAAACCAAGATATCGCCGGTTCTGCATATCAAACGCACTGTGGAGTGGTGAAAACACCGGATAAGGTTTTTCTCGCATTAACTAGCTCGAAAAGAGCGATCTCGATGTTTCAGCATACTTCGGACAGGAGTCTCACCAAGATTACCGTAAAAAATGCATATCTCAGCTTGAAACCCCACGAAAGCCAAGATATCGCTGGTTCTGCATATCAAACGCACTGTGGAGTGGTGAAAACACCGGATAAGGTTTTTCTCGCATTAACTAGCTCGAAAAGAGCGATCTCGATGTTTCAGCATACTTCGGACAGAAGTCTCACCAAGATTATCGCAGAAAATGCATATCTCAGCTTGAAAACCCACGAAAACCAAGATATCGCCGGTTCTGCATATCATACGCTCTGTGGAGTGGTGAAAGCACCAGATATCGTGTTTCGCGCATGAAATAGCTCTAAACGAGCTATCTCGATGATTAAGCATACTTCGGACAGAAGTCTCACCAAGATTATCGTAAAAAATGCATATCTCAGCTTGAAACCCCACGAAAGCCAAGATATCGCTGGTTCTGCATATCAAACGCACTGTGGAGTGGTGAAAACACCGGATAAGGTTTTTCTCGCATTAACTAGCTCGAAAAGAGCGATCTCGATGATTCAGCATACTTCGGACAGAAGTCTCACCAAGATTATCGCAGAAAACGCATATCTCAGCTTGAAACCCCACGAAAACCAAGATATCGCCGGTTCTGCATACCGAACCAACTGTGGAGTGGTGAAAACACCAGATAACGTGTTTCTCGCATTAAATAGCTCGAAACGAGCGATCTCGATGATTAAGCATACTTCGGATAGAAGTCTCACCAAGATTATCGTAAAAAATGCATATCTCAGCTTGAAACCCCACGAAAGCCAAGATATCGCTGGTTCTGCATATCAAACGCACTGTGGAGTGGTGAAAACACCGGATAAGGTTTTTCTCGCATTAACTAGCTCGAAAAGAGCGATCTCGATGTTTCAGCATACTTCGGACAGAAGTCTCTCCAAGATTATCGCAGAAAATGCATATCTCAGCTTGAAACCCCACGAAAACCAAGAATTCGCGGGTTCTGCATATCATACGCACTGTGGAGTGGTGAAAACACCAGATAACGTGTTTCTCGCATTAAATAGCTCGAAACGAGCGATCTCGATGATTCTGCATACTTCGGACAGAAGTCTCACCAAGATTATCGCAGAAAATGCATATCTCAGCTGGATACATCACGAAAATCAAGATGTCGCCGGTTCTGCATATCAAACGCACTGTGGAGTGGTGAAAACACCAGATAACGTGTTTCTCGCATTGAAGAGCTCGAAACGAGCGATCTAGATGATTCTGCATACTTCGGACAGAAGTCTCGCCAAGATTATCGCAGAAAATGAATATCTCAGCTTGAAATCCTACGAAAACCAAGATGTCGCCGGTTCTGCATATCAAACGCACTGTGGAATGGTGAAAACACCAGAAAACGTGTTTCTCATATTAAGTAGCTCGAAAAGAGCGTTCTCGATGATTCAGCATACTTCGTACAGAAGTCTCACCAAGATTATCGCAGAAAATGCATATCACAGCTTTAAACCCCACGAAAACCAAGATATCGCCGGTTCTGCATATCAAACGCACTGTGGAGTGGTGAAAACACCGGATAAGGTTTTTCTCGCATTAACTAGCTCGAAAAGAGCGATCTCGATGTTTCAGCATACTTCGGACAGGAGTCTCACCAAGATTACCGTAAAAAATGCATATCTCAGCTTGAAACCCCACGAAAGCCAAGATATCGCTGGTTCTGCATATCAAACGCACTGTGGAGTGGTGAAAACACCGGATAAGGTTTTTCTCGCATTAACTAGCTCGAAAAGAGCGATCTCGATGTTTCAGCATACTTCGGACAGAAGTCTCACCAAGATTATCGTAAAAAATGCATATCTCAGCTTGAAACCCCACGAAAGCCAAGATATCGCTGGTTCTGCATATCAAACGCACTGTGGAGTGGTGAAAACACCGGATAAGGTTTTTCTCGCATTAACTAGCTCGAAAAGAGCGATCTCGATGATTCAGCATACTTCGGACAGAAGTCTCACCAAGATTATCGCAGAAAACGCATATCTCAGCTTGAAACCCCACGAAAACCAAGATATCGCCGGTTCTGCATACCGAACCAACTGTGGAGTGGTGAAAACACCAGATAACGTGTTTCTCGCATTAAATAGCTCGAAACGAGCGATCTCGATGATTAAGCATACTTCGGATAGAAGTCTCACCAAGATTATCGTAAAAAATGCATATCTCAGCTTGAAACCCCACGAAAGCCAAGATATCGCTGGTTCTGCATATCAAACGCACTGTGGAGTGGTGAAAACACCGGATAAGGTTTTTCTCGCATTAACTAGCTCGAAAAGAGCGATCTCGATGTTTCAGCATACTTCGGACAGAAGTCTCTCCAAGATTATCGCAGAAAATGCATATCTCAGCTTGAAACCCCACGAAAACCAAGAATTCGCGGGTTCTGCATATCATACGCACTGTGGAGTGGTGAAAACACCAGATAACGTGTTTCTCGCATTAAATAGCTCGAAACGAGCGATCTCGATGATTCTGCATACTTCGGACAGAAGTCTCACCAAGATTATCGTAAAAAATGCATATCTCAGCTTGAAACCCCACGAAAGCCAAGATATCGCTGGTTCTGCATATCAAACGCACTGTGGAGTGGTGAAAACACCGGATAAGGTTTTTCTCGCATTAACTAGCTCGAAAAGAGCGATCTCGATGTTTCAGCATACTTCGGACAGAAGTCTCACCAAGATTATCGCAGAAAATGCATATCTCAGCTTGAAAACCCACGAAAACCAAGATATCGCCGGTTCTGCATATCATACGCTCTGTGGAGTGGTGAAAGCACCAGATATCGTGTTTCGCGTATGAAATAGCTCTAAACGAGCTATCTCGATGATTAAGCATACTTCGGACAGAAGTCTCACCAAGATTATCGTAAAAAATGCATATCTCAGCTTGAAACCCCACGAAAGCCAAGATATCGCTGGTTCTGCATATCAAACGCACTGTGGAGTGGTGAAAACACCGGATAAGGTTTTTCTCGCATTAAATA
>CATORF010000662.1:0-157216 GCA_951804975.1 Anthophora plumipes | reverse complement strand
GCTCGAAAAGAGCGATCTCGATGATTCAGCATACTTCGGACAGAAGTCTCTCCAAGATTATCGCAGAAAATGCATATCTCAGCTTGAAACCCCACGAAAACCAAGAATTCGCGGGTTCTGCATATCATACGCACTGTGGAGTGGTGAAAACACCAGATATCATGTTTCGCGCATGAAATAGCTCTAAACGAGCTATCTCGATGATTAAGCATACTTCGGACAGAAGTCTCACCAAGATTATCGCAGAAAATGCATATCTCAGCTTGAAACCCCACGAAAACCAAGATATCGCCGGTTCTGCATATCATACGCACTGTGGAGTGGTGAAAACACCAGATATCGTGTTTCGCGCATGAAATAGCTCTAAACGAGCGATCTCGATGATTAAGCATACTTCGGACAGAAGTCTCACCAAGATTATCGTAAAAAATGCATATCTCAGCTTGAAACCCCACGAAAGCCAAGATATCGCTGGTTCTGCATATCCAACGCACTGTGGAGTGGTGAAAACACCGGATGAGGTTTTTCTCGCATTAACTAGCTCGAAAAGAGCGATCTCGATGTTTCAGCATACTTCGGACAGAAGTCTCACCAAGATTATCGCAGAAAATGCATATCTCAGCTTGAAACCCCACGAAAACCATGATATCGCCGGTTCTGCATATCATACGCACTGTGGAGTGGTGAAAACACCAGATATCGTTTTTCGCGCATGAAATAGCTCTAAACGAGCTATCTCGATGTTTCAGCATACTTCGGACAGAAGTCTCACCAAGATTATCGCAGAAAATGCATATCTCAGCTTGAAACCCCACGAAAACCAAGATATCGCCGGTTCTGCATATCATACGCACTGTGGAGTGGTGAAAACACCAGATATCGTGTTTCGCGCATGAAATAGCTCTAAACGAGCGATCTCGATGATTAAGCATACTTCGGACAGAAGTCTCACCAAGATTACCGTAAAAAATGCATATCTCAGCTTGAAACCCCACGAAAGCCAAGATATCGCTGGTTCTGCATATCAAACGCACTGTGGAGTGGTGAAAACACCAGATAAGGTTTTTCTCGAATTAACTAGCTCGAAAAGAGCGATCTCGATGTTTCAGCATACTTCGGACAGAAGTCTCACCAAGATTATCGCAGAAAATGCATATCTCAGCTTGAAACCCCACGAAAACCAAGATATCGCCGGTTCTGCATATCATACGCACTGTGGAGTGGTGAAAACACCAGATATCATGTTTCGCGCATGAAATAGCTCTAAACGAGCTATCTCGATGATTAAGCATACTTCGGACAGAAGTCTCACCAAGATTATCGTAAAAAATGCATATCTCAGCTTGAAACCCCACGAAAGCCAAGATATCGCTGGTTCTGCATATCAAACGCACTGTGGAGTGGTGAAAACACCGGATAAGGTTTTTCTCGCATTAACTAGCTCGAAAAGAGCGATCTCGATGTTTCAGCATACTTCGGACAGAAGTCTCACCAAGATTATCGCAGAAAATGCATATCTCAGCTTGAAACCCCACGAAAACCAAGATATCGCCGGTTCTGCATATCATACGCACTGTGGAGTGGTGAAAACACCAGATATCGTTTTTCGCGCATGAAATAGCTCTAAACGAGCTATCTCGATGATTAAGCATACTTCGGACAGAAGTCTCACCAAGATTATCGTAAAAAATGCATATCTCAGCTTGAAACCCCACGAAAGCCAAGATATCGCTGGTTCTGCATATCAAACGCACTGTGGAGTGGTGAAAACACCGGATAAGGTTTTTCTCGCATTAACTAGCTCGAAAAGAGCGATCTCGATGATTCAGCATACTTCGGACAGAAGTCTCACCAAGATTATCGCCGAAAACGCATATCTCAGCTTGAAACCCCACGAAAACCAAGATATCGCCGGTTCTGCATATCAAACCAACTGTGGAGTGGTGAAAACACCAGATAACGTGTTTCTCGTATTAAATAGCTCGAAAAGAGCGTTCTCGAAGATCGTGCATACTTCTGACAGAAGTCTCACCAAGATTATCGTAAAAAATGCATATCTCAGCTTGAAACCCCACGAAAGCCAAGATATCGCTGGTTCTGCATATCAAACGCACTGTGGAGTGGTGAAAACACCGGATAAGGTTTTTCTCGCATTAACTAGCTCGAAAAGAGCGATCTCGATGTTTCAGCATATTTCGGACAGAAGTCTCACCAAGATTATCGCAGAAAATGCATATCTCAGCTTGAAACCCCACGGAAACCAAGATAACGCCGGTTCTGCATATCATACGCACTGTGGAGTGGTGAAAACACCAGATATCGTGTTTCGCGCATGAAATAGCTCTAAACGAGCTATCTCGATGTTTCAGCATACTTCGGACAGAAGTCTCACCAAGATTATCGCAGAAAATGCATATCTCAGCTTGAAACCCCACGAAAACCAAGATATCGCCGGTTCTCCATATCATACACACTGTGGAGTGGTGAAAACACCAGATATCGTGTTTCGCGCATGAAATAGCTCTAAACGAGCTATCTCGATGTTTCAGCATACTTCGGACAGAAGTCTCACCAAGATTATCGCAGAAAATGCATATCTCAGCTTGAATCCCCACGAAAACCAAGATATCGCCGGTTCTGCATATCATACGCACTGTGGAGTGGTGAAAACACCAGATATCGTGTTTCGCGCATGAAATAGCTCTAAACGAGCGATCTCGATGATTAAGCATACTTCGGACAGAAGTCTCACCAAGATTATCGTAAAAAATGCATATCTCAGCTTGAAACCCCACGAAAGCCAAGATATCGCTGGTTCTGCATATCAAACGTACCGTGGAGTGGTGAAAACACCAGAAAACGTGTTTCGTGCATTAAGTAGCTCGAAAAGAGCGATCTAGATTATTCTGCATACTTCTGTCAAAAGACCCACCAAGATTATCGCAGAAAATGCATTCCTCAGCTGGAAACACCACGAAAATCAAGATATCGCCGGTTCTGAATATCAAACGCACTGTGGAGTGGAGAAAACACCAGATAACGTGTTTCTCGCATTAAATAGCTCGAAAAGAGCGTTCTCGATGATCCTGCATACTTCTGACAGAAGTCTCACCAATATTATCGCAGAAAATGCATATCTCATCTCGAAACCTCACGAAAATCAAGATGTTGCCGGTTCTGCATATCAAACGCACTGTGGCGTGGTGAAAACAACCAGAGAACGTGTTTCTCGCATTAAATAGCTCGAAAAGCGCGCTCTCGATGATCCTGCATACTTCTGACAGAAGTCTCACCAATATTATCGCAGAAAATGCATATCTCATCTCGAAACCTCACGAAAATCAAGATGTTGCCGGTTCTGCATATCAAACGCACTGTGGCGTGGTGAAAACAACCAGAGAACGTGTTTCTCGCATTAAATAGCTCGAAAAGCGCGCTCTCGATGTTTCTGCATACTTCGGACAGATGTTTCACCAAGATTATCGTAGAAAATGCAAATCTCAGCTTGAAACCCGACGAAAACCAAAATATCGCCGGTTCTGAATATCAAACGCACTGTGGAGTGGAGAAAACACCAGATAACGTGTTTCTCGCATTAAATAGCTCGAAAATAGCGTTCTCGATGATCCTGCATACTTCTGACAGAAGTCTCACCAATATTATCGCAGAAAATGCATATCTCATCTCGAAACCTCACGAAAATCAAGATGTTGCCGGTTCTGCATATCAAACGCACTGTGGAGTGCTGAAAATACCAGAAAACGTGTTTCTCGCATTAAATAGCTCGAAACGAGCGATCTCGATGATTCTGCATACTTCGGACAGATGTTTCACCAAGATTATCGTAGAAAATGCATATATCAGCTTGAATCCCGACGAAAACCAAAATATCGACGGTTCTGCATATCGAACCAACTGTGGAGTGGTGAAAACTCCAGATAACGTGTTTCTCGCATTAAATAGCTCGAAAAGTGCGATCTCGATGATTCTGCATACTTCTAACAGAAGTCTCACCAAGATTATCGCAGAAAATGCATATCTCAGCTTGAAACCCCACGAAAACCAAGATATCGCCGGTTCTGCATATCATACGCACTGTGGAGTGGTGAAAACACCGGATAAGTTTTTTCTCGCATTAACTAGCTCGAAAAGAGCGATCTCGATGTTTCAGCATACTTCGGACAGAAGTCTCACCAAGATTATCGTAGAAAATGCATATCTCGGCTTGAAACCCGACCGAAACCAAGATATCCCCGGTTCTGCATGTCAAACGTACTGTGGAGTGGTGAAAACACCAGAAAACGTGTTTCGTGCATTAAGTAGCTCGAAAACAGCGATCTAGATGATTCAGCATACTTCTGACAAAAGACCCACCAAGATTATCGCAGAAAATGCATATCTTAGCTGTAAACACCACGAAAATCAAGATATCGCCTGTTCTGCACATCAAATGCACTGTGGATTGGTGAAAACAACCAGAGAACGTGTTTCTCGCATTAAATAGCTCGAATAGTGCGATCTCGATGATTCTGCATACTTCTGACTGAAGTCTCACCAATATTATCGCAGAAAATGCATATCTCAGCTCGAAACCTCACGAAAATCAAGATGTTGCCGGTTCTGCATATCAAACGCATTGTGGAGTGGTGAAAACACCAGATAACGTGTTTCTCGCATTAAATAGCTCGCAAAGAGCGTTCTCTAAGGTCCTGCATACTTCTGACAGAAGTCTCACCAACATTATCGCAGAAAATGCATATCTCAGCTTGAAACCTCACGAGAACGAAGTTATCTCCGGTTCTGCATATCAAACGCACTGTGGAGTAGTGAAAACAACCAGATAACGTGTTTCTCGCATTAAATAGCTCGAATAGATCGACCTCGATGATTCTGCATACTTCTGACAGAAGTCTCACCAAGATTATCGTAGAAAATGCATATCTCAGCTTGAAACCCGACGAAACCCGAGTTATCTCCGGTTCTGCACATCAAACGTACCGCGGAGTGGTGAAAACACCAGAAAACGTGTTTCGTGCATTAAGTAGCTCGAAAAGAGCGATCTAGATGATTCTGCATACTTCTGTCAAAAGACCCACCAAGATTATCGCAGAAAATGCATTCCTCAGCTGGAAACACCACGAAAATCAAGATATCGCCGGTTCTGAATATCAAACGCACTGTGGAGTGGAGAAAACACCAGATAACGTGTTTCTCGCATTAAATAGCTCGAAAAGAGCGTTCTCGATGATCCTGCATACTTCTGACAGAAGTCTCACCAATATTATCGCAGAAAATGCATATCTCATCTCGAAACCTCACGAAAATCAAGATGTTGCCGGTTCTGCATATCAAACGCACTGTGGCGTGGTGAAAACAACCAGAGAACGTGTTTCTCGCATTAAATAGCTCGAAAAGCGCGCTCTCGATGTTTCTGCATACTTCGGACAGATGTTTCACCAAGATTATCGTAGAAAATGCAAATCTCAGCTTGAAACCCGACGAAAACCAAAATATCGCCGGTTCTGAATATCAAACGCACTGTGGAGTGGAGAAAACACCAGATAACGTGTTTCTCGCATTAAATAGCTCGAAAAGAGCGTTCTCGATGATCCTGCATACTTCTGACAGAAGTCTCACCAATATTATCGCAGAAAATGCATATCTCAGCTGGAAACTCCACGAAAATCAAGATATCGCCTGTTCTGCATATCACGCACTGTGGAGTGGTGAAAACAACCAGAGAACGTGTTTCTCGCATTAAATAGCTCGAAAAGAGCGATCTCGATGATTCAGCATACTTCGGACAGAAGTCTCACCAAGATTATCGTAGAAAATGCATATCTCAGCTTGAAACCCGACGGAAACCGTGTTATCTCCGGTTCTGCACATCAAACGTACCGTGGAGTGGTGAAAACACCAGAAAACGTGTTTCGCGCATTAAGTAGCTCGAAAAGAGCGTTCTCGAAGATTCTGCATACTTCTGACAGAAGTCTCGCCAGGATTATCGTAGAAAATGCATATCTCGGCTTGAAACCCGACCGAAACCAAGATATCTCCGGTTCTGCATGTCAAACGTACTGTGGAGTGGTGAAAACACCAGAAACCGTGTTTCGTGCATTAAGTAGCTCGAAAACAGCGATCTAGATGATTCAGCATACTTCTGACAAAAGACCCACCAAGATTATCGCAGAAAATGCATATCTCAGCTGTAAACACCACGAAAATCAAGATATCGCCTGTTCTGCACATCAAATGCACTGTGGATTGGTGAAAACAACCAGAGAACGTGTTTCTCGCATTAAATAGCTCGAATAGTGCGATCTCGATGATTCTGCATACTTCGGACAGAAGTCTCACAAAGATTATCGTAAAAATTGCATATCTCAGCTTGAAACCCCACGAAAACCAAGATATCGCTGGTACTGCATATCAAACGCACTGTGGAGTGGTGAAAACACCAGATAACGTGTTTCTCGCATTAAATATCTCGAAAAGAGCGTTTTCGAAGATCCTGCATACTTCTGACAGAAGTCTCACCAAGATTATCGTAGAAAATGCATATCTCAGCTTGAAACTCGACCGAAACCAAGATATCTCCAGTTCTGCATGTCAAACGTACTGTGGAGTGGTGAAAACACCAGAAAACGTGTTTCGTGCATTAAGTAGCTCGAAAAGAGCGCTCTCGATGTTTCTGCATACATCGGACAGATGTTTCACCAAGATTATCGTAGAAAATGCATATCTCAGCTTGAAACCCGACGAAAACCAAAATATCGCCGGTTCTGCATATCAAACCAACTGTGGAGTGGTGAAAACACCAGATAACGTGTTTCTCGCATTAAATAGCTCGAAACGAGCGATCTCGATAATTCTGCATACTTCGGACAGAAGTCTCACCAAGATTATCGTAAAAAATGCATATCTCAGCTTGAAACCCCACGAAAGCCAAGATATCGCTGGTTCTGCATATCAAACGCACTGTGGAGTGGTGAAAACACCGGATAAGGTTTTTCTCGCATTAACTAGCTCGAAAAGAGCGATCTCGATGTTTCAGCATACTTCGGACAGAAGTCTCACCAAGATTATCGCAGAAAATGCATATCTCAGCTTGAAACCCCACGAAAACCAAGATAACGCCGGTTCTGCATATCATACGCACTGTGGAGTGGTGAAAACACCAGATATCGTGTTTCGCGCATGAAATAGCTCTAAACGAGCTATCTCGATGATTAAGCATACTTCGGACAGAAGTCTCACCAAGATTATCGCAGAAAATGCATATCTCAGCTTGAAACCCCACGAAAACCAAGATATCGCCGGTTCTGCATATCATACGCACTGTGGAGTGGTGAAAACACCAGATATCGTGTTTCGCGCATGCAATAGCTCTAAACGAGCTATATCGATGATTAAGCATACTTCGGACAGAAGTCTCACCAAGATTATCGTAAAAAATGCATATCTCAGCTTGAAACCCCACGAAAGCCAAGATATCGCTGGTTCTGCATATCAAACGCACTGTGGAGTGGTGAAAACACCGGATGAGGTTTTTCTCGCATTAACTAGCTCGAAAAGAGCGATCTCGATGTTTCAGCATACTTCGGACAGAAGTCTCACCAAGATTATCGCAGAAAATGCATATCTCAGCTTGAAACCCCACGAAAACCAAGATATCGCCGGTTCTGCATATCATAAGCACTGTGGAGTGGTGAAAACACCAGATATCGTGTTGCTCGCATTAACTAGCTCGAAAAGAGCGTTCTCGATGATTCTGCATACTTCTCATAGATGAAACACCAAGATTATCGCAGAAAATGCATATTTCAGCTGGAAACCCCACGAAAACCAAGTTATCGGCGGCTCTACAAATCAAACGCACTGTGGAGTGGTCAAAACACCAGAAAACTTGTTTTTTCGCATTAAATAGCTCGAAACGAGCGATCTAGATGATTCTGCATACTTCTGACTGAAGTCTCACCAATATTACCGTAGAAAATGCATATCTCATCTTGAAACCCGACGAAATCCAAGATGTCGTCGGTTCTGCATATCAATCGCACTGTGGAGTGGTGAAAACACCAGATAACGTGTTTCTCGCATTAAATAGCTCGATACGAGCGATCTAGATCATTCTGCATCCTTCTGACTGAAGTCTCACCAATATTATCGCAGAAAATGCATATCTCAGATAGAAACCTCACGAAAATCAAGATGTCGCCGGTTCTGCATATCAAACGCACTGTGGAGTGGTGAAAACAACCAGATAACGTGTTTCTCGCATTAAATAGCTCGAAACGTGCGATCTAGATGATCCTGCATACTTCTGACTGAAGTCTCACCAATATTATCGCAGAAAATGCATATCTCAGCTTGAAACCCGACGAAAACCAAGATATCGCCGGTTCTGCATATCAGACGCACCGTGGAGTGTTGAAAACACCAGATAACGTGTTTCTCGCATTAAATAGCTCGAAAAGAGCGATCTAGATGATTCAGCATACTTCGGACAGAAGTCTCACCAAGATTATCGCAGGAAATGCATATCTCAGCTTGAAACTCCACGAAAACCAAGATATCTCAGGTTCTGCATATCCATCGAACTGTGGAGTGTTGAAAACCCCAGAAAACGAGTTTCTCGCATTAAATAGCTCGAAAAGAGCGCTCTCGATGTTTCTGCATACTTCGGACAGATGTTTCACCAAGCTTATCGTAGAAAATGCATATCTCAGCTTGAAACCCCACGAAAACCAGGATATCTACTGTTCTGCATATCCAACGAACTGTAGAGTGGTGAAAACACCAGATAACGTGTTTCTCGCATTAAATAGCTCGAAACGAGCGATCTCGATGTTTGTGCATACTTCGGACAGAAATCTCACCAAAATTATCGTAAAAAATGCATATCTCAGCTTGAAACCCCACGAAAACCAAGATACCGCTGGTTCTGCATATCAAACGCACTGTGGAGTGCTGAAAACACCAGATAACGTGTTTGTCGCAATAAGTAGCTCGAAAAGAGCGTTCTCGAAGATCCTGCATACTTCTGACAGAAGTCTCACCAAGATTATCGTAGAAAATGCATATCTCAGCTTGAAACCCGACGAAAACCGAGTTATCTCCGGTTCTGCACTTCAAACATACCGTGGAGTGGTGAAAACACCAGAAAACGTGTTTCGCGCATTAAGTAGCTCGAAGAGAGCGTTCTCGAAGATTCTGCATACTTCTGACAGAAGTCTCACCAGGATTATCGTAGAAAATGCATATCTCAGCTTGAAACCCGACCGAAACCAAGATATCTCCGGTTCTGCATGTCAAACGTACTGTGGAGTGGTGAAAACACCAGAAAACGTGTTTCGTGCATTAAGTAGCTCGAAAAGAACGATCTAGATGATTCTGCATACTTCTGACAAAAGACCCACCAAGATTATCGCAGAAAATGCATATCTCATCTGGAAACACCTCGAAAATCAAGATATCGCCTGTTCTGCATATCAAAAGCACTGTGGAGTGGTGAAAACACCAGATAACGTGTTTCTCGCATTAAATAGCTCGAAACGAGCGATCTCGATGTTTGTGCATACTTCGGACAGAAATCCCACCAAGATTATCGCAGAAAATGCATATTTCAGCTGGAAACCCCACGAAAAGCAAGTTATCGGTGGCTCTACATATCAAACGCACTGTGGAGTGGTCAAAACACCAGAAAACTTGTTTTTTCGCATTAACTAGCTCGAAAAGAGCGTTCTCGATGATTCTGCATACTTCTCATAGATGAAACACCAAGATTATCGCAGAAAATGCATATTTCAGCTGGAAACACGACGAAATCCAAGACGTCGTCGGTTCTGCATATCAATCGCACTGTGGAGTGGTGAAAACACCAGATAACGTGTTTCTCGCATTAAATAGCTCGATGCGAGCGATCTAGATCATTCTGCATCCTTCTGACTGAAGTCTCACCAATATTATCGCAGAAAATGCATATCTCAGCTAGAAACCTCACGAAAATCAAGATGTCGCCGGTTCTGCATATCAAACGCACTATGGAGTGGTGAAAACAACCAGATAACGTGTTTCTCGCATTAAATAGCTCGAAACGGGCGATCTAGATGATTCTGCATACTTCTGACTGAAGTCTCACCAAGATTATCGCAGAAAATGCATATCTCAGCTGGAAACACCACGAAAACCAAGTTATCGGCGACTCTAAATATCAAACGCACTGTGGAGTGTTGAAAACACCAGAATACGTGTTTCTCGCATTAAGTAGCTCGCAAAGAGCGTTCTCGAAGATTCTGCATACTTCTGACAGATGTCTCACCAAGATTATCGCAGAAAATGCATATCTCAGCTGGAAACCCCACGAAATCAAGATGTCGCCGGTTCTGCATATCAAACGCACTGTGGAGTGGCGAAAACACCAGAAAACGTGTTTGTCGCATTAACTAGCTCGAAAAGAGCGTTCTGGATGATTCTGCATACTTCTGACAGAAGACTCACCGAGAGTATCGTAGAAAATGCATATCTCAGCTGGAAACCCCGCGAAAACCAAGATATCGCCGGTTCTGCATATCAGACGCACTGTGGAATGCTGAAAACACCAGAAAACGTGTTTGTCGCATTAACTAGTTCGAAAAGAGAGTTCTCGATGATTCTGCATACTTCCCATTGATGAAACACAAAGATTATCGCAGAAAATGCATATCTCAGCTGGAAACACCACGAAAACCAAGTTATCGGCGACTCTAAATATCAAACGCACTGTGGAGTGTTGAAAACACCAGAATACGTGTTTCTCGCATTAAGTAGCTCGCAAAGAGCGTTCTCGAAGATTCTGCATACTTCTGACAGATGTCTCACCAAGATTATCGCAGAAAATGCATATCTCAGCTGGAAACCCCACGAAATCAAGATGTCGCCGGTTCTGCATATCAAACGCACTGTGGAGTGGCGAAAACACCAGAAAACGAGTTTCTCGCATTAAATAGCTCGAAAAGAGCGCTCTCGATGTTTCTGCATACTTCGGACAGATGTGTCACCAAGCTTATCGTAGAAAATGCATATCTCAGCTTGAAACCCCACGAAAACCAGGATATCTACTGTTCTGCATATCCAACGAACTGTAGAGTGATGAAAACACCAGATAACGTGTTTCTCGCATTAAATAGCTCGAAACGAGCGATCTCGATGTTTGTGCATACTTCGGACAGAAATCTCACCAAAATTATCGTAAAAAATGCATATCTCAGCTTGAAACCCCACGAAAACCAAGATACCGCTGGTTCTGCATATCAAACGCACTGTGGAGTGCTGAAATCACCAGATAACGTGTTTGTCGCAATAAGTAGCTCGAAAAGAGCGTTCTCGAAGATCCTGCATACTTCTGACAGAAGTCTCACCAAGATTATCGTAGAAAATGCATATCTCAGCTTGAAACCCGACGAAAACCGAGTTATCTCCGGTTCTGCACTTCAAACATACCGTGGAGTGGTGAAAACACCAGAAAACGTGTTTCGCGCATTAAGTAGCTCGCAAAGAGCGTTCTCGAAGATTCTGCATACTTCTGACAGAAGTCTCACCAGGATTATCGTAGAAAATGCATATCTCAGCTTGAAACCCGACCGAAACCAAGATATCTCCGGTTCTGCATGTCAAACGTACTGTGGAGTGTTGAAAACACCAGAAAACGAGTTTCGTGCATTAAGTAGCTCGAAAAGAGCGATCTAGATGATTCTGCATACTTCTGACAAAAGACCCACCAAGATTATCGCAGAAAATGCATATCTCATCTGGAAACACCTCGAAAATCAAGATATCGCCTGTTCTGCATATCAAACGCACTGTGGAGTGGTGAAAACAACCAGAGAACGTGTTTCTCACATTAAATAGCTCGAAAAGAGCGATCTCGATGATTCAGCATACTTCGAACAGAACTCTCACCAAGATTATCGCAGGAAATGCATATCTCAGCTTGAAACCCCACGAAAACCAAGATATCTCCGGTTCTGCATATCCAACGAACTGTGGAGTGGTGAAAACCCCAGAAAACGTGTTTCTCGCATTAAATAGCTCTAATAGAGCGCTCTCGACGTTTCTGCATACTTCGGACAGATGTTTCACCAAGCTTATCGTAGAAAATGCATATCTCAGCTTGAAACCCGACGAAAACCAAAATATCTGCGGATCTGCATATCCAACGCACTGTGGAGTGATGAAAACACCAGATAACGTGTTTCTTGCATTAAATAGCTCGAAAAGTGCGATCTCGAAGATTCTGCATACTTTTGACAGAAGTCTCACCAAGATTTTCGTAGAAAATGCATATCTCAGCTTGAAACCCCACGAAAACCAAGATATCGCTGGTTCTGCATATCAAACGCACTGTGGAGTGGTGAAAACCCCAGAAAACGTGTTTCTCGCATTAAATAGCTCGAATAGAGCGATCTCGATGATTCTTCATACTTCGGACAGAAGTCTCACCAATATTATCGCAGAAAATGCATATCTCAGCTCGAAACCTCACGAAAATCAAGATGTTGCTGGTTCCGCATATCAAACGCACTGTGGAGTGGTGAAAACAACCAGAGAACGTGTTTCTCGCATTAAATAGCTCGAAAAGTGCGATCTCGAAGATTCTGCATACTTCTGACAGAAGTCTCACCAAGATTTTCATAGAAAATGCATATCTCAGCTTGAAACCCGACCGAAACCAAGATATCTCCGGTTCTGCATGTCAAACGCACTGTGGAGTGGTGAAAACACCAGATAACGTGTTTCTCGCTGTAACTAGCTCGAAAAGAGAGATCTCGATGATTCAGCATACTTCGGACAGAAGTCTCAACAAGATTATCGCAGAAAATGCATATCTCAGCTTGAAACCCCACGAAAACCAAGATATGTACTGTTCTGCATATCAAACGCACTGTGGAGTGGTGAAAACACCAGATAACGTGTTTCTCGCACTAACTAGCTCGAAAAGAGCGATCTCGATGATGCAGCATACTTCGGACAGAAGTCTCACCAAGATTATCGCAGAAAATGCATATCTCAGCTTGAAACCCCACGAAAAAAAAGATATCGTCGGTTCTGCATATCCAACGCACTGTGGAGTGGTGAAAACACCAGATAACGTGTTTCTCGCATTAAATAGCTCGAAACGAGCGATCTCGATGCTTCTGCATACTTCGGACAGAAGTCTCACCAAAATTATCGTAAAAAATGCATATCTCAGCTTGAAACCCCACGAAAGCCAAGATATCGATGGTTCTGCATATCAAACGCACTGTGGAGTGCTGAAAATACCGGATAAGGTTTTTCTCGCATTAGCTAGCTCGAAAAGAGCGATCTCGATGTTTCAGCATACTTCGGACAGAAGTCCACCAAGTTTATCGCAGAAAATGCATATCTCAGCTTGAAACCCCACGAAAACCAAGATATCGCCGGTTCTGCATATCATACGCACTGTGGAGTGGTGAAAACACCAGATAACGTGTTTCTCGCATTAAATAGCTCGAAACAAGCGATCTCGATGATTAAGCATACTTCGGACAGAAGTCTCAACAAGATTATCGTAGAAAATGCATATCTCAGCTTGAAACCCCACGAAAACCAAGATATTGCTGGTTCTGCATATCAAACGCACTGTGGAGTGGTGAAAACCCCAGAAAACGTGTTTCTCGCATTAAATAGCTCGAATAGAGCGATCTCGATGATTCTTCATACTTCGGACAGAAGTCTCACCAATATTATCGCAGAAAATGCATATCTCAGCTCGAAACCTCACGAAAATCAAGATGTTGCTGGTTCTGCATATCAAACGCACTGTGGAGTGGTGAAAACAACCAGAGAACGTGTTTCTCGCATTTAATAGCTCGAAAAGTGCGATCTCGAAGATTCTGCATACTTCTGACAGAAGTCTCACCAAGATTTTCGTAGAAAATGCATATCTCAGCTTGAAACCCGACCGAAACCAAGATATCTCCGGTTCTGCATGTCAAACGCACTGTGGAGTGGTGAAAACAACAGATAACGTGTTTCTCGCTGTAACTAGCTCGAAAAGAGCGATCTCGATGATTCAGCATACTTCGGACAGAAGTCTCACCAAGATTATCGCAGGAAATGCATATCTCAGCTTGAAATGCCACGAAAACCAAGGTATCGCTGGTTCTGCATATCAAACGCACTGTGGAGTGGTGAAAACACCAGATAACGTGTTTCTCGCAATAAATAGCTCGAAAAGAGCGATCTCGATGGTTCTGCATACTTCGGACAGAAGTCTCAACAAGATTATCGCAGAAAATGCATATCTCAGCTTGAAACCCCACGAAAACCAAGATATCTACTGTTCTGCATATCAAACGCACTGTGGAGTGGTGAAAACACCAGATAACGTGTTTCTCGCTCTAACTAGCTCGAAAAGAGCGATCTCGATGATTCAGCATACTTCGGACAGAAGTCTCACCAAGATTATCGCAGGAAATGCATATCTCAGCTTGAAATGCCACGAAAACCAAGATATCGCTGGTTCTGCATATCAAACGCACTGTGGAGTGGTGAAAACACCAGATAACGTGTTACTCGCATTAAATAGCTCGAAAAGAGCGATCTAGATGATACAGCATACTTCGGACAGAAGTCTCACCAAGATTATCGCAGGAAATGCATATTTGAGCTTGAAACCCGACGAAAACCAAAATATCGCCGGTTCTGCATATCAAACCAACTGTGGAGTGGTGCAAACACCATATAACGTGTTTCTCGCATTAAATAGCTCGAAACGAGCGATCTCGATGGTTCTGCATACTTCGGACAGATATCTCACCAAAATTATCGAAAAAAATGCATATCTCAGCTTGAAACCCCACGAAAGCCAAGATATCGCTGGTTCTGCATATCAAACGCACTGTGGAGTGGTGAAAACACCAGATAACGTGTTTCTCGCATTAAGTAGCTCGAAACGAGCGATCTAGATGATTCAGCATACTTCGGACAGAAGTCTCACCAAGATTATCGCAGGAAATGCGTATCTCAGCTTGAAATGCCAAGAAAACCAAGATATCGCTGGTTCTGCGTATCAAACCAACTGTGGAGTGGTGCAAACACCAGATAACGTGTTTCTCGCATTAAATAGCTCGAAAAGAGCGATCTAGATGATTCAGCATACTTCGGACAGTAGTCTCACCAAGATTATCGCAGGAAATGCATATCTCAGCTTGAAACCCCACGAAAACCAAGATATCTCAGGTTCTGCATATCCAACGAACTGTGGAGTGTTGAAAACCCCAGAAAACGAGTTTCTCGCATTAAATAGCTCGAAAAGAGCGCTCTCGACGTTTCTGCATACTCCGGACAGATGTTTCACCAAGCTTATCGTAGAAAATGCATATCTCAGCTTGAAACCCGACGAAAACCAAAATATCTCCGGTTCTGTATAACCAAAGCATTGTGGAGTGGTAAAAACACCAGATAACGTGTTTCTCGCATTAAACAGCTCGAAACAAGCGATCTCGATGATTAAGCATACTTCGGACAGAAGTCTCACCAAGATTATCGTAAAAAATGCATATCTCAGCTTGAAACCCCACGAAAACCAAGATATCGCTGGTTCTGCATATCAAACGCACTGTGGAGTGGTGAAAACCCCAGAAAACGTGTTTCTCGCATTAAATAGCTCGAATAGAGCGATCTCGATGATTCTTCATACTTCGGACAGAAGTCTCAACAAGATTATCGTAAAAAATGCATATCTCAGCTTGAAACCCCACGAAGGCCAAGATATCGCTGGTTCTGCATATCAAACGCACTGTGGAGTGGTGAAAACACCAGATAACGTGTTTCTCGCATTAAGTAGCTCGAAACGAGCGTTCTCGATGATTCTGCATACTTCGGACAGAAGTCTCACCAAGATTATCGCAGGAAATGCATATCTCAGCTTGAAATCCCACGAAAACCAAAATATCTGCGGTTCTGCATATCCAACGCACTCTGGAGTGGTGAAAACACCAGATATCGTGTTTCTCGCATTAAATAGCTCGAAACGAGCGATCTCGATGATTCTGCATACTTCGGACAGCAGTCTCACCAAGATTATCGTAGAAAATGCATGTCTCAGCTAGAAACCCGACCGAAACCAAGATATCGCTGGTACTGCATATCAAACGCACTGTGGAGTGGTGAAAACACCAGATAACGTGTTTCTCGCAATAAATAGCTCGCAAAGAGCGCTCTCGATGTTTCTGCATACTTCTGACAGAAGTCTCACCAAGATTATCGTAGAAAATGCATATCTCAGCTTGAAACCCGACCGAAACCAAGATATCTCCGGTTCTGCATGTCAAACGCACTGTGGAGTGGTGAAAACACCAGATAACGTGTTTCTCGAATTAAACAGCTCGAATCAAGCGATCTCGATGATTAAGCATACTTCGGACAGAAGTCTCACCAAGATTATCGTAAAGAATGCATATCTCAGCTTGAAACCCCAAGAAAACCAAGATATCGCTGGTTCTGCATATCAAACGCACTGTGGAGTGGTGAAAACCCCAGAAAACGTGTATATCGCATTAAATAGCTCGAATAGAGCGATCTCGATGATTCTTCATACTTCGGACAGAAGTCTCAACAAGATTATCGTAAAAAATGCATATCTCAGCTTGAAACCCCACGAAAGCCAAGATATCGCTGGTTCTGCATATCAAACGCACTGTGGAGTGGTGAAAACACCAGATAACGTGTTTCTCGCAATTAAGTAGCTCGAAACGAGCGTTCTCGATGATTCTGCATACTTCGGACAGAAGTCTCACCAAGATTATCGCAGAAAATGCATATCTCAGCTTGAAACCCCACGACAACCAAGATATCTACTGTTCTGCATATCAAACGCACTATGGAGTGGTGAAAACACCAGATAACGTGTTTCTCGCAATTAAGTAGCTCGAAACGAGCGTTCTCGATGATTCTGCATACTTCGGACAGAAGTCTCAACAAGATTATCGCAGAAAATGCATATCTCAGCTTGAAACCCCACGAAAACCAAGATATCGCTGTGTTCAGCATATCAAACGCACTGTGGAGTGGTGAACACCCCAGAAAACGTGTTTCTCGCATTAAATAGCTCGAATAGAGCGATCTCGATGATTCTTCATACTTCGGACAGAAGTCTCACCAAGATTATCGTAAAAAATGCATATCTCAGCTTGAAACCCCACGAAAGCCAAGATATCGCTGGTTCTGCATATCTAACGCACTGTGGAGTGGTGAAAACACCGGATAAGGTTTTTCTCGCATTAACTAGCTCGAAAAGAGCGATCTAGATGATTCTGCATACTTCTGACAAAAGACCCACCAAGATTATCGCAGAAAATGCATATCTCAGCTGGAAACACCTCGAAAATCAAGATATCGCCTGTTCTGCATATCAAACGCACTGTGGAGTGCTGAAAACACCAGATAACGTGTTTCTCGCACTAACTAGCTCGAAAAGAGCGATCTCGATGATTCAGCATACTTCGGACAGAAGTCTCACCAAGATTATCGCAGAAAATGCATATCTCAGCTTGAAACCCTACGAAAACCAAGACATCGCCGGTTCTGCATATCAAACGCACTGTGGAGTGGTGAAAACACCAGATAACGTGTTTCTCGCATTAAATAGCTCGAAAAGAGCGATCCCGATGATTCTGCATACTTCTGACAGAAGACTCACCAAGTGTATCGCTGAAAATGCATATCTCAGCTGGAAACACCACGAACATCAAGATATCGCCGGTTCGGCATATCAAACGCACTGTGGAATGTTGAAAACACCAGAAAAGTAGTTTTTTCGCATTAAATAGCTCGAAAAGAGCGATATAGATGATTCTGCATAATTCTGTCTGAAGTCTCAACAAGATTATCGCAGAAAATGCATGTCTCAGCATGAAACCTCACGAAAATCAAGATGTCGCCGGTTCTGCATATCAAACGCACTGTGGAGTGGTGAAAACAACCAGATAACGTGTTTCTCGCATTAAATAGCTCGAAAAGAGCGATCTAGATGATTCTGCATACTTCTGGCAGAAGACTCATATAGATTATCGCAGAAAATGCATATCTCAGCTGGAAACACCACGAAAATCAAGATATCGCCGGTTCTGCATATCAAACGCACTGTGGAGTGGTGAAAACAACCAGATAACGTGTTTGTCGCATCAAATAACTGGAAAAGAGCGATCTAGATGATTCTGCATACTTCTGGCAGAAGACTCACCTAGATTATCGCAGAAAATGCATATCTCAGCTTGATACCCTACGACAGCCAAGATGCCGCCGGTTCTGCATATCAAACGCACAGTGGAGTGGTGAAAACACCATATAGCGTGTTTCTCGCATTAAATAGCTCGAAACGAACGATCTAGATGATTCTGCATACTTCTGACTGAAGTCTCACCAATATTATCGCAGAAAATGCATATCTCAGCTTGAAACCCGATGAAAACCAAGTTATCGGCGGCTCTACATATCAAACGCACTGTGGAGTGGTCAAAACACCAGAAAACTTGTTTTTTCCCATTAAATAGCTCGAAACGAGCGATCTCGATGATTCTGCATACTTCTGACAGAAGACTCACCAAGATTATCGTAGAAAATGCATATCTCAGCTTGAATCCCGACCGTAACCAAGATATCTCCGGTTCTGCATGTCAAACGCACTGTGGAGTGGCGAAAACCCCAGATAACGTGTTTCTCGCATTAAGTAGCTCGAAAAGAGCGATCTCGATGATTGCGCATACTTCTGACTGAAGTCTCACCAAGATTATTGCAGAAAATGCATATCTCAGCTTGATACCCGACGAAAGCCAAGATGTCGCCGGTTCTGCATATCAAACGCACTGTGGAGTGGTGAAAACACCAGATAACGTGTTTCTCGCATTCAAGAGCTCGAAAAGAGGTATCTCGATGATTGTGCATACTTCTGACAGAAGACTCACCAAGATTATCGCAAAAATGCATATCACAGCTTGAAACCCCCCGAAAATCAAGATGTTGCCGGTTCTGCATATCAAACGCACTGTGGAGTGGTGAAAACAACCAGAGAACGTGTTTCTCGCATTAAATAGCTCGAATAGAGCGATCTCGTTGATTCTGCATACTTCGGACAGAAGTCTCACCAAGATTACCCTAAAAAATGCATATCTCAGCTTGAAACCCCCCGAAAACGAACATATCGCTGGTACTGCATATCAAACGCACTGTGGAGTGGTGAAAACACCAGATAACGTTTCTCGCATTAAATAGTTCGAAAAGAGCGTTCCCGAAGATCCTGCATACTTCTGACAGAAGTCTCCCCAAGATTATCGTAGAAAATGCATATCTCAGCTTGAAACCCGACGAAAACCGAGTTATCTCCGGTTCTGCCCAACAAACGTACCGTGGAGTGGTGAAAACACCAGAAAACGTGTTTCGCGCATTAAATAGCTCGAAAAGAGCGATCTCGAAGATTCTGCATACTTCTGACAGGAGTCTCCTCAGGATTATCGTAGAAAATGCATATCTCAGCTTGAAACCCGACCGAAACCAAGATATCACCGGTTCTGCATGTCAAACGTACTGTGGAGTGGTGAAAACACCAGAAAACGTGTTTCGTGCATTAAGTAGCTCGAAGAGAGCGATCTAGATGATTCTGCATACTTCTGACAAAAGACCCACCAAGATTATCGCAGAAAATGCATATCTCAGCTGGAAACACCACGAAAATCAAGATATCGCCTGTTCTACATATCAAACGCACTGTGGAGTGGTGAAAACAACCAGAGAACGTGTTTCTCGCATTAAATAGTTCGAAAAGAGCGATCTCGATGATTCAGCATACTTCGGACAGAAGTCTCACCAAGATTATCGCAGGAAATGCATATCTCAGCTTGAAACCCCGCGAAAACCAAGATATCTCCGGTTCTGCATATGCAACGAACTGTGGAGTGGTGAAAACCCCAGAAAACGAGTTTCTCGCATTAAATAGCTCGAAAAGAGCTCTCTCGATGTTTCTGCATACTTCGGACAGATGTTTCACCAAGTTTATCGTAGAAAATGCATATGTCAGCTTGAAACCCGACGACAACCAAAATATCTCCGGTTCTGCATATCCAACGCACTGTGGAGTGGTGAAAACACCAGATAACGTATTTCTCGCATTAAATAGCTCGAAACGAGCGATCTCGATGAGTCAGCATACTTCGGACAGAAGTCTCACCAAGATTATCGCAGGAAATGCATATCTCAGCTTGAAACCCCACGAAAACCAAGATATCTCCGGTTCTGCATATCCAACGAACTGTGGAGTGGTGAAAACCTCAGAAAACGTGTTTCTCGCATTAAATAGCTCGAAACGAGCGATCTCGATGATTCTGCATACTTCGGACAGACGTTTCAACAAGATTATCGCAGAAAATGCATATCTCAGCTTGAAACCCCACGAAAACCAAGATATCTCCGGTTCTGCATATCCAACGCACTGTGGAGTGGTGAAAACCTCAGAAAACGAGTTTCTCGCATTAAATAGCTCGAAAAGAGCGATATCGATGATTGTGCATACTTCGGACAGAAGTCTCACCAATATTATCGCAGAAAATGCATACCTCAGCTTGAAACCTCACGAAAATCTAGATGTCGCCGGTTCTGCATATCAAACGCACTGTGGAATGTTGAAAACACCAGAAAACTGGTTTTTTCGCATTAAATAGCTCGAAAAGAGCGTTCTCGATGATTCCGCATACTTCTCATAGATGAAACACCAAGATTATCGCGCAAAATGCAAATTTCAACTGTAAACCCCACGAGAACGAAGTTATCGGCGGCTCTACATATCAAACGCACTGTGGGGTGGTGAAAACACCAGAAAACGTGTTTCTCGCATTACATAGCTCGAAAAGAGCGTTCTCGATGATTCCGCATACTTCTGACAGAAGACTCACCAAGATGATCGCAGAAAATGCATATCTCAGCTGGAAACCCCACGAAAACAACGATACCGTCGGTTCTGCATATCAGACGCACTGTGGAATGTTGAAAACACAAGAAAACGTGTTTCTCGCATTAACTAACTCGAAAAGAGCGTTCTCGATGATTCTGCATACTTCTCATAGATGAAGCACCAAGATTATCGCAGAAAATGCTTATTTCAGCTGGAAACCCCACGAAAACCAAGCTGTCGGCGGCTCTACATATCAAACGCACTGTGGGGTGGTGAAAACACCAGAAAACGTGTTTCTCGCATTAAATAGCTCGAATAGAGCGATCTCGATGATTCTGCATACTTCTGACAGAAGACTCACCAAGATGATCGCAGAAAATGCATATCTCAGCTTCAAACCCGACCGAAACGAAGACATCTCCGGTTCTGCATGTCTAACGTACTGTGGAGTGGTGAATACACCAGAAAACGTGTTTCTCGCAGTAAGTAGCTCGAAAAGAGCGATCTAGATGATTCTGCATACTTCTGGCAGAAGACTCACCAAGCTTATCCCAGAAAATGCATATCTCAGCTGGAAACACCACGAAAATCAAGATATCGCCGGTTCCGCATATCAGACGCACTGTGGAATGTTGAAAACACCAGAAAACGTGTTTCTCGCATTAACTAGCTCGAAAAGAGCGTTCTCGATGATTCTGCATACTTCTCATAGATGAAACACCAAGATTATCGCAGAAAATGCATATTTCAGCTGGGAACCCCACGAAAACCAAGTTATCGGCGGCTCTACATATCAAATGCACTGTGGAGTGGTGAAAACACCAGAAAACGTGTTTCTCGCATTAAATAGCTCGAATAGAGCGATCTCGATGATTCTGCATACTTCTGACAGAAGACTCACCAAGATGAACGCAGAAAATGCATATCTCAGCTTGAAACCCGACCGAAACGAAGATATCTCCGGTTCTGCATGTCTAACGTACTGTGGAGTGGTGAATACACCAGAAAACGTGTTTCTCGCATTAAGTAGCTCGAAAAGAGCGATCTAGATGATTCTGCATACTTCTGGCAGAAGACTCACCAAGCTTATCGCAGAAAATGCATATCTCAGCTTGAAACCCCGCGAAAACCAAGATATCTCCGGTTCTGCATACGCAACGAACTGTGGAGTGGTGAAAACCCCAGAAAACGAGTTTCTCGCATTAAATAGCTCGAAAAGAGCTCTCTCGATGTTTCTGCATACTTCGGACAGATGTTTCACCAAGTTTATCGTAGAAAATGCATATCTCAGCTTGAAACCCGACGACAACCAAAATATCTCCGGTTCTGCATATCCAAAGCACTGTGGAGTGGTGAAAACACCAGATAACGTATTTCTCGCATTAAATAGCTCGAAACGAGCGATCTCGATGATTCAGCATACTTCGGACAGAAGTCTCACCAAGATTATCGCAGGAAATGCATATCTCAGCTTGAAACCCCACGAAAACCAAGATATCTCCGGTTCTGCATATCCAACGAACTGTGGAGTGCTGAAAACCTCAGAAAACGTGTTTCTCGCATTAAATAGCTCGAAACGAGCGATCTCGATGATTCTGCATACTTCGGACAGAAGACTCACCAAGATGATCGCAGAAAATGCATATCTCAGCTTGAAACCCGACCGAAACGAAGACATCTCCGGTTCTGCATGTCTAACGCACTGTGGAATGTTGAAATCACCAGAAAACGTGTTTCTCGCATTAAATAGTTCGAAAAGAGCGATCTCGATGATTCTGCATACTTCTGACAGAAGACTCACCAAGATGATCGCAGAAAATGCATATCTCAGCTTGAAACCCGACCGAAACGAAGACATCTCCGGTTCTGCATGTCTAACGTACTGTGGAGTGGTGAATACACAAGAAAACGTGTTTCTCGCATTAAATAGCTCGAATAGAGCGATCTCGATGATTCTGCAATACTTCTGGCAGAAGACTCACCAAGCTTATTGCTGAAAATGCATATCTCAGCTGGAAATACCACGAAAATCAAGGTATCGCCGGTTCCGCATATCAGACGCACTGTGGAGTGGTGAAAACACCAGAAAACGTGTTCCTCGCATTAACTAGCTCGAAAAGAGCGTTCTCGATGATTCCGCATACTTCTCATAGATGAAACACTAAGATTATCGCAGAAAATGCATATTTCAGCTGGGAACCCCACGAAAACCAAGTTATCGGCGGCTCTACATATCAAACGCACTGTGGAGTGGTCAAAACACCAGATGACGTGTTTCTCGCAATAAATAGCTCGAAAAGAGCGATCTCGATGATTCTGCATACTTCTGACAGAAGACTCACCAAGATGATCGCAGAAAATGCATATCTCAGCTTGAAACCCGACCGAAACGAAGACATCTCCGGTTCTGCATGTCTAACGTACTGTGGAGTGGTGAATACACCAGAAAACGTGTTTCTCGCATTAATTAGCTCGAAAAGAGCGATCTAGATGATTCTGCATACTTCTGGCAGAAGACTCACCAAGCTTATCGCAGAAAATGCATATCTCAGCTTGAAACCGCACGAAAATCTAGATGTCGCCGGTTCTGCATATCAAACGCACTGTGGAATGTTGAAAACACCAGAAAACTGGTTTTTTCGCATTAAATAGCTCGAATAGAGCGATCTCGATGATTGTGCATACTTCGGACAGAAGACTCACCAAGATGATCGCAGAAAATGCATATCTCAGCTTGAAACCCGACCAAAACGTAGATATCTCCGGTTCTGCATGTCTAACGTACTGTGGAGTGGTGAATACACCAGAAAACGTGTTTCTCGCATTAAGTAGCTCGAAAAGAGCGATCTCGATGATTCTGCATGCTTCTGACAGAAGACTCACCAAGATGATCGCAGAAAATGCATATCTCAGCTTGAAACCCGACCGAAACGAAGACATCTCCGGTTCTGCATGTCTAACGTACTGTGGAGTGGGGAATACACCAGAAAACGTGTTTCTCGCATTAAGTAGCTCGAAAAGAGCGATCTAGATGAATCTGCATACTTCTGGCAGAAGTCTCACCAATATTAGCGCAGAAAATCATATCTCAGCTTGAAACCTCACGAAAACCAAGATATCTCCGGTTCTGCACATCAAGCGTACTGTGGAGTGGTGAAATCACCAGAAAACGTGTTTCTCGCATTAAGTAGCTCGAAAAGAGCGTTCTCGAAGATTCTGCATACCTCTGACAGAGGTCTCACCAATATTATCGTAGAAAATGCATATCTAAGCTTGAAACCCGACCGAAACGAAGATATCTCCAGTTCTGCATGTCTAACGCACTGTGGAATGTTGAAATCACCAGAAAACGTGTTTCTCGCATTAAATAGCTCGAAAAGAGCGATCTCGATGATTCTGCATACTTCTGACAGAAGACTCACCAAGATGATCGCAGAAAATGCATATCTCAGCTTGAAACCCGACCAAAACGTAGATATCTCCGGTTCTGCATGTCTAACGTACTGTGGAGTGGTGAATACACCAGAAAACGTGTTTCTCGCATTAAGTAGCTCGAAAAGAGCGTTCTCGATGATTCCGCATACTTCTCATAGATGAAACACTAAGATTATCGCAGAAAATGCATATTTCAGCTGGGAACCCCACGAAAACCAAGTTATCGGCGGCTCTACATATCAAACGCACTGTGGAGTGGTCAAAACACCAGATGACGTGTTTCTCGCAATAAATAGCTCGAAAAGAGCATTCTCGATGATTCTGCATACTTCTGACAGAAGACTCACCAAGATGATCGCAGAAAATGCATATCTCAGCTTGAAACCCGACCGAAACGAAGACATCTCCGGTTCTGCATGTCTAACGTACTGTGGAGTGGTGAATACACCAGAAAACGTGTTTCTCGCATTAATTAGCTCGAAAAGAGCGATCTAGATGATTCTGCATACTTCTGGCAGAAGACTCACCAAGCTTATCGCAGAAAATGCATATCTCAGCTTGAAACCGCACGAAAATCTAGATGTCGCCGGTTCTGCATATCAAACGCACTGTGGAATGTTGAAAACACCAGAAAACTGGTTTTTTTGCATTAAATAGCTCGAATAGAGCGATCTCGATGATTGTGCATACTTCGGACAGAAGACTCACCAAGATGATCGCAGAAAATGCATATCTCAGCTTGAAACCCGACCAAAACGTAGATATCTCCGGTTCTGCATGTCTAACGTACTGTGGAGTGGTGAATACACCAGAAAACGTGTTTCTCGCATTAAGTAGCTCGAAAAGAGCGATCTCGATGAATCTGCATACTTCTGACAGAAGACTCACCAAGATGATCGCAGAAAATGCATATCTCAGCTTGAAACCCGACCGAAACGAAGACATCTCCGGTTCTGCATGTCTAACGTACTGTGGAGTGGGGAATACACCAGAAAACGTGTTTCTCGCATTAAATAGCTCGAAAAGAGCGATCTAGATGAATCTGCATACTTCTGGCAGAAGTCTCACCAATATTAGCGCAGAAAATCATATCTCAGCTTGAAACCTCACGAAAACCAAGATATCTCCGGTTCTGCACATCAAGCGTACTGTGGAGTGGTGAAATCACCAGAAAACGTGTTTCTCGCATTAAGTCGCTCGAAAAGAGCGTTCTCGAAGATTCTGCATACCTCTGACAGAGGCCTCACCAATATTATCGTAGAAAATGCATATCTAAGCTTGAAACCCGACCGAAACGAAGATATCTCCAGTTCTGCATGTCTAACGCACTGTGGAATGTTGAAATCACCAGAAAACGTGTTTCTCGCATTAAATAGCTCGAAAAGAGCGATCTCGATGATTCTGCATACTTCTGACAGAAGACTCACCAAGATGATCGCAGAAAATGCATATCTCAGCTTGAAACCCGACCGAAACGAAGACATCTCCGGTTCTGCATGTCTAACGTACTGTGGTGTGGTGAATACACCCGAAAACGTGTTTCTCGCATTAAATAGCTCGAAAAGAGCGATCTAGATGAATCTGCATACTTCTGGCAGAAGTCTCACCAAAATTATCGCAGAAAATCATATCTCAGCTTGAAACCTCACGAAAACCAAGATATCTCCGGTTCTGCACATCAAGCGTACTGTGGAGTGGTGAAATCACCAGAAAACGTGTTTCTCGCATTAAGTAGCTCGAAAAGAGCGTTCTCGAAGATTCTGCATACTTCTGACAGAGGTCTCACCAATATTATCGTAGAAAATGCATATCTAAGCTTGAAACCCGACCGAAACGAAGATATCTCCGGTTTTGCATATCAAACGCACTGTGGGGTGGTGAAAACACCAGAAAACGTGTTTCTCGCATTAAATAGCTCGAATAGAGCGATCTCGATGATTCTGCATACTTCTGGCAGAAGACTCACCAAGCTTATCGCAGAAAATGCATATCTCAGCTTGAAACCGCACGAAAATCTAGATGTCGCCGGTTCTGCATATCAAACGCACTGTGGAATGTTGAAAACACCAGAAAACTGGTTTTTTCGCATTAAATAGCTCGAATAGAGCGATCTCGATGATTGTGCATACTTCGGACAGAAGACTCCCCAAGATGATCGCAGAAAATGCATATCTCAGCTTGAAACCCGACCAAAACGTAGATATCTCCGGTTCTGCATGTCTAACGTACTGTGGAGTGGTGAATACACCAGAAAACGTGTTTCTCGCATTAAGTAGCTCGAAAAGAGCGATCTCGATGATTCTGCATACTTCTGACAGAAGACTCACCAAGATGATCGCAGAAAATGCATATCTCAGCTTGAAACCCGACCGAAACGAAGACATCTCCGGTTCTGCATGTCTAACGTACTGTGGAGTGGGGAATACACCAGAAAACGTGTTTCTCGCATTAAATAGCTCGAAAAGAGCGATCTAGATGAATCTGCATACTTCTGGCAGAAGTCTCACCAATATTAGCGCAGAAAATCATATCTCAGCTTGAAACCTCACGAAAACCAAGATATCTCCGGTTCTGCACATCAAGCGTACTGTGGAGTGGTGAAATCACCAGAAAACGTGTTTCTCGCATTAAGTAGCTCGAAAAGAGCGTTCTCGAAGATTCTGCATACCTCTGACAGAGGTCTCACCAATATTATCGTAGAAAATGCATATCTAAGCTTGAAACCCGACCGAAACGAAGATATCTCCATTTCTGCATGTCTAACGCACTGTGGAATGTTGAAATCACCAGAAAACGTGTTTCTCGCATTAAATAGCTCGAAAAGAGCGATCTCGATGATTCTGCATACTTCTGACAGAAGACTCACCAAGATGATCGCAGAAAATGCATATCTCAGCTTGAAACCCGACCGAAACGAAGACATCTCCGGTTCTGCATGTCTAACGTACTGTGGTGTGGTGAATACACCCGAAAACGTGTTTCTCGCATTAAATAGCTCGAAAAGAGCGATCTAGATGAATCTGCATACTTCTGGCAGAAGTCTCACCAAAAGTATCGCAGAAAATCATATCTCAGCTTGAAACCTCACGAAAACCAAGATATCTCCGGTTCTGCACATCAAGCGTACTGTGGAGTGGTGAAATCACCAGAAAACGTGTTTCTCGCATTAAGTAGCTCGAAAAGAGCGTTCTCGAAGATTCTGCATACTTCTGACAGAGGTCTCACCAATATTATCGTAGAAAATGCATATCTAAGCTTGAAACCCGACCGAAACGAAGATATCTCCGGTTCTGCATATCAAACGCACTGTGGGGTGGTGAAAACACCAGAAAACGTGTTTCTCGCATTAAATAGCTCGAATAGAGCGATCTCGATGATTCTGCATACTTCTGGCAGAAGACTCACCAAGCTTATCGCAGAAAATGCATATCTCAGCTTGAAACCGCACGAAAATCTAGATGTCGCCGGTTCTGCATATCAAACGCACTGTGGAATGTTGAAAACACCAGAAAACTGGTTTTTTCGCATTAAATAGCTCGAATAGAGCGATCTCGATGATTGTGCATACTTCGGACAGAAGACTCCCCAAGATGATCGCAGAAAATGCATATCTCAGCTTGAAACCCGACCAAAACGTAGATATCTCCGGTTCTGCATGTCTAACGTACTGTGGAGTGGTGAATACACCAGAAAACGTGTTTCTCGCATTAAGTAGCTCGAAAAGAGCGATCTCGATGATTCTGCATACTTCTGACAGAAGACTCACCAAGATGATCGCAGAAAATGCATATCTCAGCTTGAAACCCGACCGAAACGAAGACATCTCCGGTTCTGCATGTCTAACGTACTGTGGAGTGGGGAATACACCAGAAAACGTGTTTCTCGCATTAAATAGCTCGAAAAGAGCGATCTAGATGAATCTGCATACTTCTGGCAGAAGTCTCACCAATATTAGCGCAGAAAATCATATCTCAGCTTGAAACCTCACGAAAACCAAGATATCTCCGGTTCTGCACATCAAGCGTACTGTGGAGTGGTGAAATCACCAGAAAACGTGTTTCTCGCATTAAGTAGCTCGAAAAGAGCGTTCTCGAAGATTCTGCATACCTCTGACAGAGGTCTCACCAATATTATCGTAGAAAATGCATATCTAAGCTTGAAACCCGACCGAAACGAAGATATCTCCATTTCTGCATGTCTAACGCACTGTGGAATGTTGAAATCACCAGAAAACGTGTTTCTCGCATTAAATAGCTCGAAAAGAGCGATCTCGATGATTCTGCATACTTCTGACAGAAGACTCACCAAGATGATCGCAGAAAATGCATATCTCAGCTTGAAACCCGACCGAAACGAAGACATCTCCGGTTCTGCATGTCTAACGTACTGTGGTGTGGTGAATACACCCGAAAACGTGTTTCTCGCATTAAATAGCTCGAAAAGAGCGATCTAGATGAATCTGCATACTTCTGGCAGAAGTCTCACCAAAAGTATCGCAGAAAATCATATCTCAGCTTGAAACCTCACGAAAACCAAGATATCTCCGGTTCTGCACATCAAGCGTACTGTGGAGTGGTGAAATCACCAGAAAACGTGTTTCTCGCATTAAGTAGCTCGAAAAGAGCGTTCTCGAAGATTCTGCATACTTCTGACAGAGGTCTCACCAATATTATCGTAGAAAATGCATATCTAAGCTTGAAACCCGACCGAAACGAAGATATCTCCGGTTCTGCATATCAAACGCACTGTGGGGTGGTGAAAACACCAGAAAACGTGTTTCTCGCATTAAATAGCTCGAATAGAGCGATCTCGATGATTCTGCATACTTCTGGCAGAAGACTCACCAAGCTTATCGCAGAAAATGCATATCTCAGCTTGAAACCGCACGAAAATCTAGATGTCGCCGGTTCTGCATTTCAAACGCACTGTGGAATGTTGAAAACACCAGAAAACTGGTTTTTTCGCATTAAATAGCTCGAATAGAGCGATCTCGATGATTGTGCATACTTCGGACAGAAGACTCACCAAGATGATCGCAGAAAATGCATATCTCAGCTTGAAACCCGACCAAAACGTAGATATCTCCGGTTCTGCATGTCTAACGTACTGTGGAGTGGTGAATACACCAGAAAACGTGTTTCTCGCATTAAGTAGCTCGAAAAGAGCGATCTCGATGATTCTGCATACTTCTGACAGAAGACTCACCAAGATGATCGCAGAAAATGCATATCTCAGCTTGAAACCCGACCGAAACGAAGACATCTCCGGTTCTGCATGTCTAACGTACTGTGGAGTGGGGAATACACCAGAAAACGTGTTTCTCGCATTAAATAGCTCGAAAAGAGCGATCTAGATGAATCTGCATACTTCTGGCAGAAGTCTCACCAATATTAGCGCAGAAAATCATATCTCAGCTTGAAACCTCACGAAAACCAAGATATCTCCGGTTCTGCACATCAAGCGTACTGTGGAGTGGTGAAATCACCAGAAAACGTGTTTCTCGCATTAAGTAGCTCGAAAAGAGCGTTCTCGAAGATTCTGCATACCTCTGACAGAGGTCTCACCAATATTATCGTAGAAAATGCATATCTAAGCTTGAAACCCGACCGAAACGAAGATATCTCCAGTTCTGCATGTCTAACGCACTGTGGAATGTTGAAATCACCAGAAAACGTGTTTCTCGCATTAAATAGCTCGAAAAGAGCGATCTCGATGATTCTGCATACTTCTGACAGAAGACTCACCAAGATGATCGCAGAAAATGCATATCTCAGCTTGAAACCCGACCGAAACGAAGACATCTCCGGTTCTGCATGTCTAACGTACTGTGGTGTGGTGAATACACCCGAAAACGTGTTTCTCGCATTAAATAGCTCGAAAAGAGCGATCTAGATGAATCTGCATACTTCTGGCAGAAGTCTCACCAAAATTATCGCAGAAAATCATATCTCAGCTTGAAACCTCACGAAAACCAAGATATCTCCGGTTCTGCACATCAAGCGTACTGTGGAGTGGTGAAATCACCAGAAAACGTGTTTCTCGCATTAAGTAGCTCGAAAAGAGCGTTCTCGAAGATTCTGCATACTTCTGACAGAGGTCTCACCAATATTATCGTAGAAAATGCATATCTAAGCTTGAAACCCGACCGAAACGAAGATATCTCCGGTTCTGCATATCAAACGCACTGTGGGGTGGTGAAAACACCAGAAAACGTGTTTCTCGCATTAAATAGCTCGAATAGAGCGATCTCGATGATTCTGCAATATTTCTGGCAGAAGACTCACCAATCTTATTGCTGAAAATGCATATCTCAGCTGGAAACACCACGAAAATCAAGGTGTCGCCGGTTCCGCATATCAGACGCACTGTGGAGTGGTGAAAACACCAGAAAACGTGTTCCTCGCATTAACTAGCTCGAAAAGAGCGTTCTCGATGATTCCGCATACTTCTCATAGATGAAACACTAAGATTATCGCAGAAAATGCATATTTCAACTGGAAACCCCACGAAAACGAAGTTATCGGCTGCTCTACATATCAAACGCACTGTGGAGTGGTGAAAACAACCAGATAACGTGTTTCTCGCATTAACTAACTCGAAAAGAGCGTTCTCGATGACTCCGCATACTTCTGACAGAAGACTCACCAAGATGATCGCTGAAAATGCATATCTCAGCTGGAAACCCCACGAAAACAACGATACCGTCGGTTCTGCATATCAGACGCACTGTGGAATGTTGAAAACACAAGAAAACGTGTTTCTCGCATTAACTAACTCGAAAAGAGCGTTCTCGATGATTCTGCATACTTCTCATAGATGAAGCACCAAGATTATCGCAGAAAATGCTTATTTCAGCTGGAAACCCCACGAAAACCAAGTTATCGGCAGCTCTACATATCAAACGCACTGTGGGGTGGTGAAAACACCAGAAAACGTGTTTCTCGCATTAAATAGCTCGAATAGAGCGATCTCGATGATTCTGCATACTTCTGACAGAAGACTCACCAAGCTTATCGCAGAAAATGCATATCTCAGCTGGAAACACCACGAAAATCAAGATATCGCCGGTTCCGCATATCAGACGCACTGTGGAGTGGTGAAAACACCAGAAAACGTGTTTCTCGCATTAACTAGCTCGAGAACAGCGTTCTCGATGATTCTGCATACTTCTGGCAGAAGACTCACCAAGCTTATCGCAGAAAATGCATATCTCAGCTGGAAACACCACGAAAATCAAGATATCGCCGGTTCCGCATATCAGACGCACTGTGGAGTGGTGAAAACACCAGAAAACGTGTTTCTCGCATTAAATAGCTCGAATAGAGCGATCTCGATGATTCTGCATACTTCTGACAGAAGACTCACCAAGATGATCGCAGAAAATGCATATCTCACCTTGAAACCCGACCGAAACGAAGATATCTCCGGTTCTGCATGTCTAACGTACTGTGGAGTGGTGAATACACCAGAAAACGTGTTTCTCGCATTAAGTAGCTCGAAAAGAGCGATCTAGATGATTCTGCATACTTCTGGCAGAAGACTCACCAAGCTTATCGCAGAAAATGCATATCTCAGCTGGAAACACCACGAAAATCAAGATATCGCCGGTTCCGCATATCAGACGCACTGTGGAGTGGTGAAAACACCAGAGAACGTGTTTCTCGCATTAACTAGCTCGAGAACAGCGTTCTCGATGATTCTGCATACTTCTCATAGATGAAACACCAAGATTATCGCAGAAAATGCATATTTCAGCTGGGAACCCCACGAAAACCAAGTTATCGGCGGCTCTACATATCAAACGCACTGTGGAGTGGTCAAAACACCAGATGACGTGTTTCTCGCAATAAATAGCTCGAAAAGAGCGATATCGATGATTGTGCATTCTTCGGACAGAAGTCACACCAATATTATCGCAGAAAATGCATATCTCAGCTTGAAACCGCACGAAAATCTAGATGTCGCCGGTTCTGCATATCAAACGCACTGTGGAATGTTGAAAACACCAGAAAACAGGTTTTTTCGCATTAAATAGCTCGAATAGAGCGATCTCGATGATTGTGCATACTTCGGACAGAAGACTCACCAAGATGATCGCAGAAAATGCATATCTCAGCTTGAAACCCGACCAAAACGTAGATATCTCCGGTTCTGCATGTCTAACGTACTGTGGAGTGGTGAATACACCAGAAAACGTGTTTCTCGCATTAAGTAGCTCGAAAAGAGCGATCTCGATGATTCTGCATACTTCTGACAGAAGACTCACCAAGATGATCGCAGAAAATGCATATCTCAGCTTGAAACCCGACCGAAACGAAGACATCTCCGGTTCTGCATGTCTAACGTACTGTGGAGTGGTGAATACACCAGAAAACGTGTTTCTCGCATTAAATAGCTCGAAAAGAGCGATCTCGATGAATCTGCATACTTCTGGCAGAAGTCTCACCAATATTAGCGCAGAAAATCATATCTCAGCTTGAAACCTCACGAAAACCAAGATATCTCCGGTTCTGCACATCAAGCGTACTGTGGAGTGGTGAAATCACCAGAAAACGTGTTTCTCGCATTAAGTAGCTCGAAAAGAGCGTTCTCGAAGATTCTGCATACCTCTGACAGAGGTCTCACCAATATTATCGTAGAAAATGCATATCTAAGCTTGAAACCCGACCGAAACGAAGATATCTCCGGTTCTGCATGTCTAACGCACTGTGGAATGTTGATATCACCAGAAAACGTGTTTCTCGCATTAAATAGCTCGAAAAGAGCGATCTCGATGATTCTGCATACTTCTGACAGAAGACTCACCAAGATGATCGCAGAAAATGCATATCTCAGCTTGAAACCCGACCGAAACGAAGACATCTCCGGTTCTGCATGTCTAACGTACTGTGGAGTGGTGAATACACCAGAAAACGTGTTTCTCGCATTAAATAGCTCGAATAGAGCGATCTCGATGATTCTGCAATACTTCTGGCAGAAGACTCACCAAGCTTATTGCTGAAAATGCATATCTCAGCTGGAAATACCACGAAAATCAAGGTATCGCCTGTTCCGCATATCAGACGCACTGTGGAGTGGTGAAAACACCAGAAAACGTGTTCCTCGCATTAACTAGCTCGAAAAGAGCGTTCTCGATGATTCCGCATACTTCTCATAGATGAAACACTAAGATTATCGCAGAAAATGCATATTTCAGCTGGGAACCCCACGAAAACCAAGTTATCGGCGGCTCTACATATCAAACGCACTGTGGAGTGGTCAAAACACCAGATGACGTGTTTCTCGCAATAAATAGCTCGAAAAGAGCGATCTCGATGATTCTGCATACTTCTGACAGAAGACTCACCAAGATGATCGCAGAAAATGCATATCTCAGCTTGAAACCCGACCGAAACGAAGACATCTCCGGTTCTGCATGTCTAACGTACTGTGGAGTGGTGAATACACCAGAAAACGTGTTTCTCGCATTAATTAGCTCGAAAAGAGCGATCTAGATGATTCTGCATACTTCTGGCAGAAGACTCACCAAGCTTATCGCAGAAAATGCATATCTCAGCTGGAAACACCACGAAAAACAAGATATCGCTGGTTCCTCATATCAGACGCACTGTGGAATGTTGAAAACACCAGAAAACTGGTTTTTTCGCATTAAATAGCTCGAAAAGAGCGATCTAGATGAATCTGCATACTTCTGGCAGAAGTCTCACCAATATTATCGCAGAAAATCATATCTCAGCTTGAAACCTCACGAAAACCAAGATATCTCCGGTTCTGCACATCAAGCGTACTGTGGAGTGGTGAAATCACCAGAAAACGTGTTTCTCGCATTAAGTAGCTCGAAAAGAGCGTTCTCGAAGATTCTGCATACTTCTGACAGAGGTCTCACCAATATTATCGTAGAAAATGCATATCTAAGCTTGAAACCCGACCGAAACGAAGATATCTCCGGTTCTGCATGTCTTACGTACTGTGGAGTGGTGAATACACCAGAAAACGTGTTTCTCGCATTAAATAGCTCGAAAAGAGCGATCTAGATGAATCTGCATACTTCTGGCAGAAGTCTCACCAATATTATCGCAGAAAATCATATCTCAGCTTGAAACCTCACGAAAACCAAGATATCTCCGGTTCTGCACATCAAACGTACTGCGGAGTGGTGAAATCACCAGAAAACGTGTTTCTCGCATTAAGTAGCTCGAAAAGAGCTTTCTCGAAGATTCTGCATACTTCTGACAGAGGTCTCACCAATATTATCGCAGAAAATCATATCTCAGCTTGAAACCTCACGAAAACCAAGATATCTCCGGTTCTGCACATCAAGCGTACTGTGGAGTGGTGAAATCACCAGAAAACGTGTTTCTCGCATTAAGTAGCTCGAAAAGAGCGTTCTCGAAGATTCTGCATACTTCTGACAGAGGTCTCACCAATATCATCGTAGAAAATGCATATCTAATCTTGAAACCCGACCGAAACGAAGATATCTCCGGTTCTGCATATCAAACGCACTGTGGGGTGGTGAAAACACCAGAAAACGTGTTTCTCGCATTAAATAGCTCGAATAGAGCGATCTCGATGATTCTGCAATACTTCTGGCAGAAGACTCAGCAAGCTTATCGCAGAAAATGCATATCTCAGCTGGAAACACCACGAAAATCAAGGTATCGTCGGTTCCGCATATCAGACGCACTGTGGAGTGGTGAAAACACCAGAAAACGTGTTCCTCGCATTAACTAGCTCGAAAAGAGCGTTCTCGATGATTCCGCATACTTCTCATAGATGAAACACTAAGATTATCGCAGAAAATGCATATTTCAACTGGAAACCCCACGAAAACGAAGTTATCGGCTGCTATACATATCAAACGCACTGTGGAGTGGTGAAAACAACCAGATAACGTGTTTCTCGCATTAACTAACTCGAAAAGAGCGAACTAGATGATTCTGCATACTTCTGGCAGAAGACTCACCAAGCTTATAGCAGAAAATGCATATCTCAGCTTGAAACACCACGAAAATCAAGATATCGCCGGTTCCGCATATCAGACGCACTGTGGAGTGGTGAAAACACCAGAAAACGTGTTTCTTGCATTAACTAACTCGAAAAGGGCGTTCTCGATGATTCTGTATACTTCTCATAGATGAAGCACCAAAATTATCGCAGAAAATGCATATTTCAGCTGGAAACCCCACGAAAACCATGTTATCGGCGGCTCTACATATCAAACGCACTGTGGAGTGGTCAAAACACCAGAAAACTTGTTTTTTCGCATTAACTAGCTCGAAAAGAGCGTTCTGGATGATTCTGCATACTTCTCATAGATGAAACACCAAAATTATCGCAGAAAATGCATATTTCAGCTGGAAACCCCACGAAACCCAAGTTATCGGCGGCTCTACATATCAAACGCACTGTGGAGTGGCCAAATCACCAGATGACGTGTTTCTCGCAATAAATAGCTCGAAAAGAGCGATATCGATGATTGTGCATACTTCGGACAGAAGTCTCACCAATATTATAGCAGGAAATGCATATCTCAGCTTGAAACCTCACGAAAATCTAGATGTCGCCGGTTCTGCATATCAGACGCCCTATGGAGTGGTGAAAACAACCAGATAACGTGTTTCTCGCATTAAATAGCTCGAAACGAGCGATCTAGATGATTCTGCATACTTCTGACTGAAGTCTCACCAAGATTATCGCAGAAAATGCATATTTCAGCTGGAAACACCACGAAAACCAAGTTATCGGCGGCTCTACATATCAAACGCACTGTGGGGTGTTGAAAACACCAGAATACGTGTTTCTGGCATTAAGTAGCTCGAAAAGAGCGTTCTCGAAGATTCTGCATACTTCTGACAGAGGTCTCACCAATATTATCGTAGAAAATGCATATCTCAGCTTGAAACCTCACGAAAACCAAGATATCTCCGGTTCTGCACATCAAACGTACTGTGGAATGTTGAAAACACCAGAAAACTGGTTTTTTCGCATTGAATAGCTCGAATAGAGCGATCTAGATGATTCTGCATACTTCTGGCAGAAGACTCACCAAGATGATCGCAGAAAATGCATATCTCAGCTTGAAACCCGACCGAAACGTAGATATCTCCGGTTCTGCAAGTCTAACGTACTGTGGAGTGGTGAATACACCAGAAAACGTGTTTCTCGCATTAAGTAGCTCGAAAAGAGCGATCTAGATGATTCTGCATACTTCTGGCTAAAGACTCACCAAGCTTATCGGAGAAAATGCATATCTCAGCTGGAAACACCACGAAAATCAAGGTATCGCCGATTCCGCATATCAGACGCACTGTGGAGTGGTGAAAACACCAGAAAACGTGTTCCTCGCATTAACTAGCTCGAAAAGAGCGTTCTCGATGATTCCGCATACTTCTCATAGATGAAACACTAAGATTATCGCAGAAAATGCATATTTCAACTGGAAACCCCACGAAAACGAAGTTATCGGCTGCTCTACATATCAAACGCACTGTGGAGTGGTGAAAACAACCAGATAACGTGTTTCTCGCATTAACTAACTCGAAAAGAGCGTTCTCGATGATTCTGCATACTTCTCATAGATGAAGCACCAAGATTATCGCAGAAAATGCATATTTCAGCTGGGAACCCCACGAAAACCAAGTTATCGGCGGCTCTACATTTCAAACGCACTGTGGAGTGGTCAAAACACCAGATGACGTGTTTCTCGCAATAAATAGCTCGAAAAGAGCGATATCGATGATTGTGCATACTTCGGACAGAAGTCTCACCAATATTATCGCAGAAAATCATATCTCAGCTTGAAACCTCACGAAAACCAAGATATCTCCGGTTCTGCACATCAAACATATTGTGGAGTGGTGAAATCACCAGAAAACGTGTTTCTCGCATTTAGTTGCTCGAAAAGAGCGTTCTCGAAGATTCTGCATACTTCTGACAGAGGTCTCACCAATATTATCGTAGAAAATGCATATCTCAGCTTGAAACCCGACCGAAACGAAGATATCTCCGGTTCTGCATGTCTAACGTACTGTGGAGTGGTGAATACACCAGAAAACGTGTTTCTCGCATTAAGTAGCTCGAAAAGAGCGATCTAGATGATTCTGCATACTTCTGGCAGAAGACTCACCAAGCTTATCGCAGAAAATGCATATCTCAGCTTGAAACCTCACGAAAACCAAGATATCTCCGGTTCTGCACATCAAGCGTACTGTGGAGTGGTGAAATAACCAGAAAACGTGTTTCTCGCATTAAGTAGCTCGAAAAGAGCGTTCTCGAAGATTCTGCATACTTCTGACAGAGGTCTCACCAATATTATCGTAGAAAATGCATATCTAAGCTTGAAACCCGACCGAAACGAAGATATCTCCGGTTCTGCATGTCTAACGTACTGTGGAGTGGTGAATACACCAGACAACGTGTTTCTCGCATTAAATAGCTCGAAAAGGGCGATCTAGATGAATCTGCATACTTCTGGCAGAAGTCTCACCAATATTATCGCAGAAAATCACATCTCAGCTTGAAACCTCACGAAAACCAAGATATCTCCGGTTCTGCACATCAAACGTACTGTGGAGTGGTGAAATCACCAGAAAACGTGTTTCTCGCATTAAGTAGCTCGAAAAGAGCGTTCTCGAAGGTTCTGCATACTTCTGACAGAGGTCTCACCAATATTATCGTAGAAAATGCATATCGCAGCTTGAAACCCGACCGAAACGAAGATATCTCTGGTTCTGCATGTCTAACGTACTGTGGTGTGGTGAATACATCCGAAAACGTGTTTCTCGCATTAAATAGCTCGAAAAGAGCGATCTAGATGAATCTGCATACTTCTGGCAGAAGTCTCACCAATATTATCGCAGAAAATCATATCTCAGCTTGAAACCTCACGAAAACCAAGATATCTCCGGTTCTGCACATCAAGCGTACTGTGGAGTGGTGAAATCACCAGAAAACGTGTTTCTCGCATTAAGTAGCTCGAAAAGATCGTTCTCGAAGATTCTGCATACTTCTGACAGAGGTCTCACCAATATTATCGTAGAAAATGCATATCTAAGCTTGAAACCCGACCGAAACGAAGATATCTCCGGTTCTGCATATCAAACGCACTGTGGGGTGGTGAAAACACCAGAAAACGTGTTTCTCGCATTAAATAGCTCGAATAGAGCGATCTCGATGATTCTGCAATACTTCTGGCAGAAGACTCACCAAGCTTATTGCTGAAAATGCATATCTCAGCTGGAAACACCACGAAAATCAAGGTATCGCCGGTTCCGCATATCAGACGCACTGTGGAGTGGTGAAAACACCAGAAAACGTGTTCCTCGCATTAACTAGCTCGAAAAGAGCGTTCTCGATGATTCCGCATTCTTCTCATAGATGAAACACTAAGATTATCGCAGAAAATGCATATTTCAACTGGAAACCCCACGAAAACGAAGTTATCGGCTGCTCTACATATCAAACGCACTGTGGAGTGGTGAAAACAACCAGATAACGTGTTTCTCGCATTAACTAACTCGAAAAGAGCGATCTAGATGATTCTGCATACTTCTGGCAGAAGACTCACCAAGCTTATCGCAGAAAATGCATATCTCAGCTGGAACCACCACGAAAATCTAGATATCGCCGGTTCCGCATATCAGACGCACTGTGGAGTGGTGAAAACACCAGAAAACGTGTTTCTCGCATTAACTAGCTCGAAAAGAGCGTTCTCGATGATTCTGCATACTTCTCATAGATGAAACACCAAGATTATCGCAGAAAATGCAAATTTCATCTGGAAACCCCACGAAAACGAAGTTATCGGCGGCTCTACATATCAAACGCACTGTGGAGTGGTGAAAACAACCAGATAACGTGTTTCTCGCATTAACTAACTCGAAAAGGGCGTTCTCGATGATTCTGCATACTTCTCATAGATGAAGCACCAAGATTATCGCAGAAAATGCATATTTCAGCTGGAAACCCCACGAAAACCATGTTATCGGCGGCTCTACATATCAAACGCACTGTGGAGTGGTCAAAACACCAGAAAACTTGTTTTTTCGCATTAACTAGCTCGAAAATAGCGTTCTCGATGATTCTGCATACTTCTCATAGATGAAACACCAAAATTATCGCAGAAAATGCATATTTCAGCTGGAACCCCCACGAAAACCAAGTTATCGGCGGCTCTACATATCAAACGCACTGTGGAGTGGTCAAAACACCAGATGACGTGTTTCTCGCAATAAATAGCACGAAAAGAGCGATATCGATGATTGTGCATACTTCGGACAGAAGTCTCACCAATATTATCGTAGAACATGCATATCTCAGCTTGAAACCTCACGAAAACCAAGATATCTCCGGTTCTGCACATCAAACGTACTGTGGAGTGGTGAAAACACCAGAAAACATGTTTATCGCATTAACTAACTCGAAAAGAGCGTTCTCGAATGATTCTGCATACTTCTCATAGATGAAACACCAAAATTACCGCAGAAAATGCATATTTCAGCTGGAATCCCCACGAAAACCAAGTTATCGGCGGCTCTACATATCAAACGCACTGTGGAGTGGTGAAAACACCAGAAAACGTGTTTCTCGCATTAAATAGCCCGAATAGAGCGATCTCGATGATTCTGCATACTTCTGACACAAGACTCACCAAGATGATCGCAGAAAATGCATATCTCAGCTTGAAACCCGACCGAAACGAAGATATCTCCGGTTCTGCATGTCTAACGTACTGTGGAGTGGTGAATACACCAGAAAACGTGTTTCTCGCATTAAGTAGCTCGAGAAGAGCGATCTAGATGATTCTGCATACTTCTGGCAGAAGACTCACCAAGCTTATCGCAGAAAATGCATATCTCAGCTGGAAACACCACGAAAATCAAGATATCGCTGGTTCCGCATATCAGACGCACTGTGGAGTGGTGAAAACACCAGAAAACGAGTTTCTCGCATTAACTAGCTCGAAAAGAGCGTTCTCGATGATTCTGCATACTTCTCATAGATGAAACACCAAGATTATCGCAGAAAATGCATATTTCAGCTGGGAACCCCACGAAAACCAAGTTATCGGCGGCTCTACGTATCAAACGCACTGTGGAGTGGTGAAAACAACCAGAAAACGTGTTTCTCGCATTAAATAGCTCGAATAGAGCGATCTCGATGATTCTGCATACTTCTGGCAGAAGACTCACCAAGCTTATCGCAGAAAATGCATATCTGAGCTGGAAACACCACGAAAATCAAGGTATCGCCGGTTCCGCACATCAGACGCACTGTGGAGTGGTGAAAACAACCTGATAACGTGTTTCTCGCATTAACTAACTCGAAAAGAGCGTTCTCGATGATTCTGCATACTTCTGACAGAGGTCTCACCAATATTTTCGTAGAAAATGCGTATCTCAGCTTGAAACCCGACCGAAACGAAGATATCTCCGGTTCTGCATGTCTAACGTACTGTGGAGTGGTGAATACACCAGAAAACGTGTTTCTCGCAATAAATAACTCGAAAAGAGCGATCTAGTTGATTCTGCATACTTCTGACTGAAGTCTCACCAAGATTATCGCAGAAAATGCATATCTCAGCTAGAAACCTCACGAAAATCAAGATGGCGCCGGTTCTGCATATCAGACGCACTGTGGAGTGGTGAAAACAACCAGATAACGTTTTTCTCGCATTAAATAGCTCGAAAAGGGCGATCTAGATGAATCTGCATACTTCTGGCAGAAGTCTCACCAATATTATCGCAGAAAATCACATCTCAGCTTGAAACCTCACGAAAACCAAGATATCTCCGGTTCTGCACATCAAACGTACTGTGGAGTGGTGAAATCACCAGAAAACGTGTTTCTCGCATTAAGTAGCTCGAAAAGAGCGTTCTCGAAGGTTCTGCATACTTCTGACAGAGGTCTCACCAATATTATCGTAGAAAATGCATATCTCAGCTTGAAACCCGACCGAAACGAAGATATCTCTGGTTCTGCATGTCTAACGTACTGTGGTGTGGTGAATACATCCGAAAACGTGTTTCTCGCATTAAATAGCTCGAAAAGAGCGATCTAGATGAATCTGCATACTTCTGGCAGAAGTCTCACCAATATTATCGCAGAAAATCATATCTCAGCTTGAAACCTCACGAAAACCAAGATATCTCCGGTTCTGCACATCAAGCGTAGTGTGGAGTGGTGAAATCACCAGAAAACGTGTTTCTCGCATTAAGTAGCTCGAAAAGATCGTTCTCGAAGATTCTGCATACTTCTGACAGAGGTCTCACCAATATTATCGTAGAAAATGCATATCTAAGCTTGAAACCCGACCGAAACGAAGATATCTCCGGTTCTGCACATCAAACGCACTGTGGGGTGGTGAAAACACCAGAAAACGTGTTTCTCGCATTAAATAGCTCGAATAGAGCGATCTCGATGATTCTGCAATACTTCTGGCAGAAGACTCACCAAGCTTATTGCTGAAAATGCATATCTCAGCTGGAAACACCACGAAAATCAAGGTATCGCCGGTTCCGCATATCAGACGCACTGTGGAGTGGTGAAAACACCAGAAAACGTGTTCCTCGCATTAACTAGCTCGAAAAGAGCGTTCTCGATGATTCCGCATTCTTCTCATAGATGAAACACTAAGATTATCGCAGAAAATGCATATCTCAGCTTGAAACCCGACCGAAACGAAGACATCTCCGGTTCTGCATGTCTAACGAACTGTGGAGTGGTGAATACACCAGAAAACGTGTTTCTCGCATTAATTAGCTCGAAAAGAGCGATCTAGATGATTCTGCATACTTCTGGCAGAAGACTCACCAAGCTTATCGCAGAAAATGCATATCTCAGCTGGAACCACCACGAAAATCTAGATATCGCCGGTTCCGCATATCAGACGCACTGTGGAGTGGTGAAAACACCAGAAAACGTGTTTCTCGCATTAACTAGCTCGAAAAGAGCGTTCTCGATGATTCTGCATACTTCTCATAGATGAAACACCAAGATTATCGCAGAAAATGCAAATTTCATCTGGAAACCCCACGAAAACGAAGTTATCGGCGGCTCTACATATCAAACGCACTGTGGAGTGGTGAAAACAACCAGATAACGTGTTTCTCGCATTAACTAACTCCAAAAGGGCGTTCTCGATGATTCTGCATACTTCTCATAGATGAAGCACCAAGATTATCGCAGAAAATGCATATTTCAGCTGGAAACCCCACGAAAACCATGTTATCGGCGGCTCTACATATCAAACGCACTGTGGAGTGGTCAAAACACCAGAAAACTTGTTTTTTCGCATTAACTAGCTCGAAAATAGCGTTCTCGATGATTCTGCATACTTCTCATAGATGAAACACCAAAATTATCGCAGAAAATGCATATTTCAGCTGGAACCCCCACGAAAACCAAGTTATCGGCGGCTCTACATATCAAACGCACTGTGGAGTGGTCAAAACACCAGATGACGTGTTTCTCGCAATAAATAGCTCGAAAAGAGCGATATCGATGATTGTGCATACTTCGGACAGAAGTCTCACCAATATTATCGTAGAACATGCATATCTCAGCTTGAAACCTCACGAAAACCAAGATATCTCCGGTTCTGCACATCAAACGTACTGTGGAGTGGTGAAAACACCAGAAAACATGTTTATCGCATTAACTAACTCGAAAAGAGCGTTCTCGAATGATTCTGCATACTTCTCATAGATGAAACACCAAAATTACCGCAGATAATGCATATTTCAGCTGGAATCCCCACGAAAACCAAGTTATCGGCGGCTCTACATATCAAACGCACTGTGGAGTGGTGAAAACACCAGAAAACGTGTTTCTCGCATTAAATAGCCCGAATAGAGCGATCTCGATGATTCTGCATACTTCTGACACAAGACTCACCAAGATGATCGCAGAAAATGCATATCTCAGCTTGAAACCCGACCGAAACGAAGATATCTCCGGTTCTGCATGTCTAACGTACTGTGGAGTGGTGAATACACCAGAAAACGTGTTTCTCGCATTAAGTAGCTCGAAAAGAGCGATCTAGATGATTCTGCATACTTCTGGCAGAAGACTCACCAAGCTTATCGCAGAAAATGCATATCTCAGCTGGAAACACCACGAAAATCAAGATATCGCTGGTTCCGCATATCAGACGCACTGTGGAGTGGTGAAAACACCAGAAAACGAGTTTCTCGCATTAACTAGCTCGAAAAGAGCGTTCTCGATGATTCTGCATACTTCTCATAGATGAAACACCAAGATTATCGCAGAAAATGCATATTTCAGCTGGGAACCCCACGAAAACCAAGTTATCGGCGGCTCTACGTATCAAACGCACTGTGGAGTGGTGAAAACAACCAGAAAACGTGTTTCTCGCATTAAATAGCTCGAATAGAGCGATCTCGATGATTCTGCATACTTCTGGCAGAAGACTCACCAAGCTTATCGCAGAAAATGCATATCTGAGCTGGAAACACCACGAAAATCAAGGTATCGCCGGTTCCGCATATCAGACGCACTGTGGAGTGGTGAAAACAACCTGATAACGTGTTTCTCGCATTAACTAACTCGAAAAGAGCGTTCTCGATGATTCTGCATACTTCTGACAGAGGTCTCACCAATATTTTCGTAGAAAATGCGTATCTCAGCTTGAAACCCGACCGAAACGAAGATATCTCCGGTTCTGCATGTCTAACGTACTGTGGAGTGGTGAATACACCAGAAAACGTGTTTCTCGCAATAAATAACTCGAAAAGAGCGATCTAGTTGATTCTGCATACTTCTGACTGAAGTCTCACCAAGATTATCGCAGAAAATGCATATCTCAGCTAGAAACCTCACGAAAATCAAGATGGCGCCGGTTCTGCATATCAGACGCACTGTGGAGTGGTGAAAACAACCAGATAACGTTTTTCTCGCATTAAATAGCTCGAAACGAGCGATCTAGATGATTCTGCATACTTCTCATAGATGAAGCACCAAGATTATCGCAGAAAATGCATATTTCAGCTGGAAACCCCACGAAAACCAAGTTATCGGCGGCTCTACATATCAAACGCACTGTGGAGTGGTCAAAACACCAGAAAACTTGTTTTTTCGCATTAACTAGCTCGAAAAGAGCGTTCTCGATGATTCTGCATACTTCTCATAGATGAAACACCAAGATTATCGCAGAAAATGCATATTTCAGCTGGAAACCCCACGAAAACCAAGTTATCGGCGGCTCTACATATCAAACGCACTGTGGAGTGGTCAAAACACCAGATGAAGTGTTTCTCGCAATAAATAGCTCGAAAAGGGCGATATCGATGATTGTGCATACTTCGGACGGAAGTCTCACCTATATTAACGCAGAAAATGCATATCTCAGCTTGAAACCTCACGAAAATCTAGAATTCGCCGGTTCTGCATATCAAACGCACTGTGGAGTGTTGAACACATCAGAAAACGTGTTTCTCGCATTAGCTAACTCGAAAAGAGCGTTCGCGATGATTCTGCATACTTCTCATAGATGCAGCACCAAGATTATCGCAGAAAATGCATATTTCAGCTGGAAACCCCACGAAAACCAAGTTATCGGCGGCTCTACATATCAAACGCACTGTGGAGTGGTCAAACCACCAGAAAACTTGTTTTTTCGCATTAACTAGCTCGAAAAGAGCGTTCTCGATGATTCTGCACACTTCTCATAGATGAAACACCCAGATTATCGCAGAAAATGCATATTTCAGCTGGAAACCCCACGAAAACCAAGTTATCGGCGGCTCTACATATCAAACGCACTGTGGAGTGGTCAAAACACCAGAAAACTTGTTTTTTCGCATTAACTAGCTCGAAAAGAGCGTTCTCGATGATTCTGCATACTTCTCATAGATGAAACACCAAGATTATCGCAGAAAATGCATATTTCAGCTGGAAACCCCACGAAAACCAAGTTATCGGCGGCTCTACATATCAAACGCACTGAGGAGTGGTCAAAACACCAGAAAACTTGTTTTTTCGCATTAACTAGCTCGAAAAGAGCGTTCTCGATGATTCTGCATACTTCTCATAGATGAAACACCAAGATTATCGCAGAAAATGCATATTTCAGCTGGAAACCCCACGAAAACCAAGTTATCGGCGGCTCTACATATCAAACGCACTGTGGAGTGGTCAAAACACCAGATGACGTGTTTCTCGCAATAAATAGCGCGAAAAGAGCGTTCTCGATGATTCTGCATACTTCTCATAGATGAAACACCAAGATTATCGCAGAAAATGCATATTTCAGCTGGAAACCCCACGAAAACCAAGTTATCGGCGGCTCTGCATATCAAACGCACTGTGGAGTGGTCAAAACAACCAGATAACGTGTTTCTCGCATTAAATAGCTCGAAACGAGCGATATAGATGATTCTGCATACTTCTGACTAAAGTCTCACCAAGATTATCGCAGAAAATGCATATCTCAGCTGGAAACACCACGAAAACCAAGTTATCGGCGGCTCTACATATCAAACGCACTGTGGAGTGTTGAAAACACCAGAATACGTGTTTCTCGCATTAATTAGCTCGAAAAGAGCGTTCTCGAAGATTCTGCATACTTCTGACAGAGGTCTCACCAATATTATCGTAGAAAATGCATATCTCAGCTTCAAACCCGACCGAAACGAAGATATCTCCGGTTCTGCATGTCTAACGTACTGTGAAGTGGTCAAAACACCAGAAGACGTGTTTCTCGCATTAAATAGCTCGAAACGAGCGATCTAGATGATCCTGCATACTTCAGACTGAAGTCTCACCTAGATTATAGCAGAAAATGTATATCTCAGCTGGAAACACCACGAAAACCAAGTTATCGGCGGCTCTACATATCAAACGCACTGTGGAGTGTTGAACACATCAGAAAACGTGTTTCTCGCATTAACTAACTCGAAAAGAGCGTTCTTGATGATTCTGCATACTTCTGGCAGAAGACTCACCAAGCTTATCGCAGAAAATGCATATCTCAGCTGGAAACACCACGAAAATCAAGATATCGCCGGTTCCGCATGTCGGACGCACTGTGGAGTGGTGAAAACACCAGAAAACGTGGTTTTCGCATTAACTAGCTCGAAAAAAGCGTTCTCGATGATTCTGCATACTTCTCATAGATGATACACCAAGATTATCGCAGAAAATGCATATTTCAGCTGGAAACCCCACGAAAAGCAAGTTATCGGTGGCTCTACATATCAAACGCACTGTGGAGCGGTCAAAACACCAGATAACGTGTTTCTCGCATTAAATAGCTCGAAAAGAGCGATATCCATGATTCTGCATACTTCGGACAGAAGTCTCGCCAATATTATCGCAGAAAATGCATATCTCAGCTTCAAACCTCACGAAAATCAAGATATCGCCGGTTCCGCATATCAGACGCACTGTGGAGTGGTGAAAACACCAGAAAACGTGTTTCTCGCATTAACTAGCTCGAAAAAAGCGTTCTCGATGATTCTGCATACTTCTCATAGATGATACACCAAGATTATCGCAGAAAATGCATATTTGAGCTGGAAACCCCACGAAAAGCAAGTTATCGGTGGCTCTACATATCAAACGCACTGTGGAGCGGTCAAAACACCAGATAACGTGTTTCTCGCATTAAATAGCTCGAAAGGAGCGATATAGATGATTCTGCATACTTCTGACTGAAGTCTCACCAAGATTATCGCAGAAAATGCATATCTCAGCTGGAAACACCACGAAAACCAAGTTATCGGCGGCTCTACATATCAAACGCACTGTGGAGTGTTGAAAACACCAGAATACGTGTTTCTCGCATTAAGTAGCTCGAAAAGAGCGTTCTCGAAGATTCTGCATACTTCTGACAGAGGTCTCACCAATATTATCGTAGAAAATGCATATCTCAGCTTCAAACCCGACCGAAACGAAGATATCTCCGGTTCTGCATGTCTAACGTACTGTGGAGTGGTCAAAACACCAGAAGACGTGTTTCTCGCATTAAATAGCTCGAAACGAGCGATCTAGATGATTCTGCATACTTCTGACTGAAGTCTCACCTAGATTATCGCAGAAAATGTATATCTCAGCTGGAAACACCACGAAAACCAAGTTATCGGCGGCACTACATATCAAACGCACTGTGGAGTGTTGAACACACCAGAAAACGTGTTTCTCGCATTAACTAACTCGAAAAGAGCGTTCTTGATGATTCTGCATACTTCTCATAGTTGAAACACCAAGATTATCGCAGAAAATGCATATTTCAGCTGGAAACCCCACGAAAACCAAGTTATAGGCGGCTCTACATATCAAACGCACTGTGGAGTGGTGAAAACACCGGAAAACGTGTTTCTCGCATTAACTAGCTCGAAAAGAGCGTTCTCGATGATTCTGCACACTTCTCATAGATGAAACACCCAGATTATCGCAGAAAATGCATATTTCAGCTGGAAACCCCACGAAAACCAAGTTATCGGCGGCTCTACATATCAAACGCACTGTGGAGTGGTCAAAACACCAGAAAACTTGTTTTTTCGCATTAACTAGCTCGAAAAGAGCGTTCTCGATGATTCTGCATACTTCTCATAGATGAAACACCAAGATTATCGCAGAAAATGCATATTTCAGCTGGAAACCCCACGAAAACCAAGTTATCGGCGGCTCTACATATCAAACGCACTGAGGAGTGGTCAAAACACCAGAAAACTTGTTTTTTCGCATTAACTAGCTCGAAAAGAGCGTTCTCGATGATTCTGCATACTTCTCATAGATGAAACACAAAGATTATCGCAGAAAATGCATATTTCATCTGGAAACCCCACGAAAACCAAGTTATCGGCGGCTCTACATATCAAACGCACTGTGGAGTGGTCAAAACACCAGATAACGTGTTTCTCGAATTAAATAGCTCGAAAAGAGCGATATCGATGATTCTGCAAACTTCTGACAGAAGACTCACCAAGATGATCGCAGAAAATGCATATCTCAGCTTGAAACCCCACCGAAACGAAGATATCTCCGGTTCTGCATGTCTAACGTACTGTGGAGAGGTGAATACACCAGAAAACGTGTTGCTCGCATTAAATAGCTCGAAAAGAGCGATCTAGATGATTCTGCATACTTCTGGCAGAAGACTCACCAAGCTTATCGCAGAAAATGCATATCTCACCTGGAAACACCACGAAAATCAAGATATCGCCGGTTCCGCATGTCAGACGCACTGTGGAGTGGTGAAAACACCAGAAAACGTGGTTTTCCCATTAACTAGCTCGAAAAAAGCGTTCTCGATGATTCTGCATACTTCTCATAGATGATACACCAAGATTATCGCAGAAAATGCATATTTCAGCTGGAAACCCTACGAAAAGCAAGTTATCGGTGGCTCTACATATCAAACGCACTGTGGAGTGGTCAAAACACCAGATAACGTGTTTCTCGCATTAAATAGCTCGAAAAGAGCGATATCCATGATTCTGCATACTTCGGACAGAAGTCTCGCCAATATTATCGCAGAAAATGCATATCTCAGCTTGAAACCTCACGCAAATCAAGATATCGCCGGTTCCGCATATCAGACGCACTGTGGAGTGGTGAAAACACCAGAAAACGTGTTTCTCGCATTAACTAGCTCGAAAAAAGCGTTCTCGATGATTCTGCATACTTCTCATAGATGATACACCAAGATTATCGCAGAAAATGCATATTTCAGCTGGAAACCCCACGAAAAGCAAGTTATCGGCGGCTCTACATATCAAACGCACTGTGGAGTGGTCAAAACACCAGAAAACTTGTTTTTTCGAATTAACTATCTCGAAAAGAGCGTTCTCGATGATTCTGCATACTTCTCATAGATGAAACACCAAGATTATCGCAGAAAATGCATATTTCAGCTGGAAACCCCACGAAAACCAAGTTATCGGCGGCTCTACATATCAAACGCACTGAGGAGTGGTCAAAACACCAGAAAACTTGTTTTTTCGCATTAACTAGCTCGAAAAGAGCGTTCTCGATGATTCTGCATACTTCTCATAGATGAAACACCAAGATTATCGCAGAAAATGCATATTTCAGCTGGAAACCCCACGAAAACCAAGTTATAGGCGGCTCTACATATCAAACGCACTGTGGAGTGGACAAAACACCAGAAAACTTGTTTTTTCGCATTAACTAGCTCGAAAAGAGCGTTCTCGATGATTCTGCATACTTCTCATAGATGAAACACCAAGATTATCGCAGAAAATGCATATTTCAGCTGGAAACCCCACGAAAACCAAGTTATCGGCGGCTCTACATATCAAACGCACTGTGGAGTGGTCAAAACAACCAGATAACGTGTTTCTCGCATTAAATAGCTCGAAACGAGCGATATAGATGATTCTGCATACTTCTGACTGAAGTCTCACCAAGATTATCGCAGAAAATGCATATCTCAGCTGGAAACACCACGAAAACCAAGTTATCGGCGGCTCTACATATCAAACGCACTGTGGAGTGTTGAAAACACCAGAATACGTGTTTCTCGCATTAATTAGCTCGAAAAGAGCGTTCTCGAAGATTCTGCACACTGCTGACAGAGGTCTCACCAATATTATCGTAGAAAATGCATATCTCAGCTTCAAACCCGACCGAAACGAAGATATCTCCGGTTCTGCATGTCTAACGTACTGTGGAGTGGTCAAAACACCAGAAGACGTGTTTCTCGCATTAAATAGCTCGAAACGAGCGATCTAGATGATTCTGCATACTTCAGACTGAAGTCTCACCTAGATTATAGCAGAAAATGTATATCTCAGCTGGAAACACCACGAAAACCAAGTTATCGGCGGCTCTACATATCAAACGCACTATGGAGTGTTGAACACACCAGAAAACGTGTTTCTCGCATTAACTAACTCGAAAAGAGCGTTCTTGATGATTCTGCATACTTCTGGCAGAAGACTCACCAAGCTTATCGCAGAAAATGCATATCTCAGCTGGAAACACCACGAAAATCAAGATTTCGCCGGTTCCGCATGTCGGACGCACTGTGGAGTGGTGAAAACACCAGAAAACGTGGTTTTCGCATTAACTAGCTCGAAAAAAGCGTTCTCGATGATTCTGCATACTTCTCATAGATGATACACCAAGATTGTCGCAGAAAATGCATATTTGAGCTAGAAACCCCACGAAAAGCAAGTTATCGGCGGCTCTACATATCAAACGCACTGTGGAGTGGTCAAAACACCAGAAAACTTGTTTTTTCGCATTAACTATCTCGAAAAGAGCGTTCTCGATGATTCTGCATACTTCTCATAGATGAAACACCAAGATTATCGCAGAAAATGCATATTTCAGCTGGAAACCCCACGAAAACCAAGTTATCGGCGGCTCTACATATCAAACGCACTGAGGAGTGGTCAAAACACCAGAAAACTTGTTTTTTCGTATTAACTAACTCGAAAAGAGCGTTCTCGATGATTCTGCATACTTCTCATAGATGAAACACCAAGATTATCGCAGAAAATGCATATTTCAGCTGGAAACCCCACGAAAACAAAGATATCGTCGGTTCTGCATATCAGACGCACTGTGGAATGTTGAAAACACCAGAAAACGTGTTTCTCGCTTTAACTAACTCGAAAAGAGCGTTCTCGATGATTCTGCATACTTCTCATAGATGAAACACCAAGATTATCGCAGAAAATGCATATTTCAGCTGGAAACCCCACGAAAACCAAGTTATCGGCGGCTCTACATATCAAACGCACTGAGGAGTGGTCAAAACACCAGAAAACTTGTTTTTTCGCATTAACTAGCTCGAAAAGAGCGTTCTCGATGATTCTGCATACTTCTCATAGATGAAACACCAAGATTATCGCAGAAAATGCATATTTCAGCTGGAAACCCCACGAAAACCAAGTTATCGGCGGCTCTACATATCAAACGCACTGTGGAGTGGTCAAAACACCAGATGACGTGTTTCTCGCAATAAATAGCGCGAAAAGAGCGATATCGATGATTCTGCATACTTCGGACTGAAGTCTCACCAAGATTATCGCAGAAAATGCATATCTCAGCTGGAAACACCACGAAAACCAAGTTATCGGCGGCTCTACATATCAAACGCACTGTGGAGTGTTGAACACACCAGAAAACGTGTTTCTCGCATTAGCTAACTCGAAAAGAGCGTTCTCGATGATTCTGCATACTTCTCATAGATGAAACACCAAGATTATCGCAGAAAATGCTTATTTCAGCTGGAAACCCCACGAAAACAAAGATATCGTCGGTTCTGCATATCAGACGCACTGTGGAATGTTGAAAACACCAGAAAACGTGTTTCTCGCTTTAACTAACTCGAAAAGAGCGTTCGCGATGATTCTGCATTCTTCTCATAGATGAAACACAAAGATTATCGCAGAAAATGCATATTTCATCTGGAAACCCCACGAAAACCAAGTTATCGGCGGCTCTACATATCAAACGCACTGTGGAGTGGTCAAAACACCAGATAACGTGTTTCTCGAATTAAATAGCTCGAAAAGAGCGATATCGATGATTCTGCAAACTTCTGACAGAAGACTCACCAAGATGATCGCAGAAAATGCATATCTCAGCTTGAAACCCCACCGAAACGAAGATATCTCCGGTTCTGCATGTCTAACGTACTGTGGAGAGGTGAATACACCAGAAAACGTGTTGCTCGCATTAAATAGCTCGAAAAGAGCGATCTAGATGATTCTGCATACTTCTGGCAGAAGACTCACCAAGCTTATCGCAGAAAATGCATATCTCAGCTGGAAACACCACGAAAATCAAGATATCGCCGGTTCCGCATGTCAGACGCACTGTGGAGTGGTGAAAACACCAGAAAACGTGGTTTTCCCATTAACTAGCTCGAAAAAAGCGTTCTCGATGATTCTGCATACTTCTCATAGATGATACACCAAGATTATCGCAGAAAATGCATATTTCAGCTGGAAACCCTACGAAAAGCAAGTTATCGGTGGCTCTACATATCAAACGCACTGTGGAGTGGTCAAAACACCAGATAACGTGTTTCTCGCATTAAATAGCTCGAAAAGAGCGATATCCATGATTCTGCATACTTCGGACAGAAGTCTCGCCAATATTATCGCAGAAAATGCATATCTCAGCTTGAAACCTCACGAAAATCAAGATATCGCCGGTTCCGCATATCAGACGCACTGTGGAGTGGTGAAAACACCAGAAAACGTGTTTCTCGCATTAACTAGCTCGAAAAAAGCGTTCTCGATGATTCTGCATACTTCTCATAGATGATACACCAAGATTATCGCAGAAAATGCATATTTCAGCTGGAAACCCCACGAAAAGCAAGTTATCGGCGGCTCTACATATCAAACGCACTGTGGAGTGGTCAAAACACCAGAAAACTTGTTTTTTCGAATTAACTATCTCGAAAAGAGCGTTCTCGATGATTCTGCATACTTCTCATAGATGAAACACCAAGATTATCGCAGAAAATGCATATTTCAGCTGGAAACCCCACGAAAACCAAGTTATCGGCGGCTCTACATATCAAACGCACTGAGGAGTGGTCAAAACACCAGAAAACTTGTTTTTTCGCATTAACTAGCTCGAAAAGAGCGTTCTCGATGATTCTGCATACTTCTCATAGATGAAACACCAAGATTATCGCAGAAAATGCATATTTCAGCTGGAAACCCCACGAAAACCAAGTTATAGGCGGCTCTACATATCAAACGCACTGTGGAGTGGACAAAACACCAGAAAACTTGTTTTTTCGCATTAACTAGCTCGAAAAGAGCGTTCTCGATGATTCTGCATACTTCTCATAGATGAAACACCAAGATTATCGCAGAAAATGCATATTTCAGCTGGAAACCCCACGAAAACCAAGTTATCGGCGGCTCTACATATCAAACGCACTGTGGAGTGGTCAAAACAACCAGATAACGTGTTTCTCGCATTAAATAGCTCGAAACGAGCGATATAGATGATTCTGCATACTTCTGACTGAAGTCTCACCAAGATTATCGCAGAAAATGCATATCTCAGCTGGAAACACCACGAAAACCAAGTTATCGGCGGCTCTACATATCAAACGCACTGTGGAGTGTTGAAAACACCAGAATACGTGTTTCTCGCATTAATTATCTCGAAAAGAGCGTTCTCGGAGATTCTGCATACTGCTGACAGAGGTCTCACCAATATTATCGTAGAAAATGCATATCTCAGCTTCAAACCCGACCGAAACGAAGATATCTCCGGTTCTGCATGTCTAACGTACTGTGGAGTGGTCAAAACACCAGAAGACGTGTTTCTCGCATTAAATAGCTCGAAACGAGCGATCTAGATGATTCTGCATACTTCAGACTGAAGTCTCACCTAGATTATAGCAGAAAATGTATATCTCAGCTGGAAACACCACGAAAACCAAGTTATCGGCGGCTCTACATATCAAACGCACTATGGAGTGTTGAACACACCAGAAAACGTGTTTCTCGCATTAACTAACTCGAAAAGAGCGTTCTTGATGATTCTGCATACTTCTGGCAGAAGACTCACCAAGCTTATCGCAGAAAATGCATATCTCAGCTGGAAACACCACGAAAATCAAGATTTCGCCGGTTCCGCATGTCGGACGCACTGTGGAGTGGTGAAAACACCAGAAAACGTGGTTTTCGCATTAACTAGCTCGAAAAAAGCGTTCTCGATGATTCTGCATACTTCTCATAGATGATACACCAAGATTGTCGCAGAAAATGCATATTTGAGCTAGAAACCCCACGAAAAGCAAGTTATCGGCGGCTCTACATATCAAACGCACTGTGGAGTGGTCAAAACACCAGAAAACTTGTTTTTTCGCATTAACTATCTCGAAAAGAGCGTTCTCGATGATTCTGCATACTTCTCATAGATGAAACACCAAGATTATCGCAGAAAATGCATATTTCAGCTGGAAACCCCACGAAAACCAAGTTATCGGCGGCTCTACATATCAAACGCACTGAGGAGTGGTCAAAACACCAGAAAACTTGTTTTTTCGTATTAACTAACTCGAAAAGAGCGTTCTCGATGATTCTGCATACTTCTCATAGATGAAACACCAAGATTATCGCAGAAAATGCATATTTCAGCTGGAAACCCCACGAAAACCAAGTTATAGGCGGATCTACATATCAAACGCACTGTGGAGTGGTCAAAACACCAGAAAACTTGTTTTTTCGCATTAACTAGCTCGAAAAGAGCGTTCTCGATGATTCTGCATACTTCTCATAGATGAAACACCAAGATTATCGCAGAAAATGCATATTTCAGCTGGAAACCCCACGAAAACCAAGTTATCGGCGGCTCTACATATCAAACGCACTGTGGAGTGGTCAAAACAACCAGATAACGTGTTTCTCGCATTAAATAGCTCGAAACGAGCGATATAGATGATTCTGCATACTTCTGACTGAAGTCTCACCAAGATTATCGCAGAAAATGCATATCTCAGCTGGAAACACCACGAAAACCAAGTTATCGGCGGCTCTACATATCAAACGCACTGTGGAGTGTTGAAAACACCAGAATACGTGTTTCTCGCATTAAATAGCTCGAAACGAGCGATCTAGATGATTCTGCATACTTCTGACTGAAGTCTCACCAATATTATCGCAGAAAAGGCAAATTTGAACTTGAAACCCCACGAAAACGAAGTTATCGGCGGCTCTACATATCAAACGCACTGTGGAGTGGTCAAAACACCAGAAAACTTGTTTTTTCGCATTAACTAGTTCGAAAAGAGCGTTCTCGATGATTCTGCATACTTCTCATAGATGAAACACCAAGATTATCGCAGAAAATGCATATTTCAGCTGGAAACCCCACGAAAACCAAGTTATCGGCGGCTCTACATATCAAACGCACTGTGGAGTGGTCAAAACACCAGATGAAGTGTTTCTCGCAATAAATAGCTCGAAAAGGGCGTTCTCGATGATTCTGCACACTTCTCATAGATGAAACACCCAGATTATCGCAGAAAATGCATATTTCAGCTGGAAACCCCACGAAAACCAAGTTATCGGCGGCTCTACATATCAAACGCACTGTGGAGTGGTCAAAACACCAGAAAACTTGTTTTTTCGCATTAACTAGCTCGAAAAGAGCGTTCTCGATGATTCTGCATACTTCTCATAGATGAAACACAAAGATTATCGCAGAAAATGCATATCTCAGCTTGAAACCCCACCGAAACGAAGATATCTCCGGTTCTGCATGTCTAACGTACTGTGGAGAGGTGAATACACCAGAAAACGTGTTGCTCGCATTAAATAGCTCGAAAAGAGCGATCTAGATGATTCTGCATACTTCTGGCAGAAGACTCACCAAGCTTATCGCAGAAAATGCATATCTCAGCTGGAAACACCACGAAAACCAAGTTATCGGCGGCTCTACATATCAAACGCACTGTGGAGTTGTCAAAACACCAGATGACGTGTTTCTCGCAATAAATAGCGCGAAAAGAGCGATATCGATGATTCTGCATACTTCGGACTGAAGTCTCACCAAGATTATCGCAGAAAATGCATATCTCAGCTGGAAACACCACGAAAACCAAGTTATCGGCGGCTCTACATATCAAACGCACTGTGGAGTGTTGAACACACCAGAAAACGTGTTTCTCGCATTAGCTAACTCGAAAAGAGCGTTCTCGATGATTCTGCATACTTCTCATAGATGAAACACCAAGATTATCGCAGAAAATGCTTATTTCAGCTGGAAACCCCACGAAAACAAAGATATCGTCGGTTCTGCATATCACACGCACTGTGGAATGTTGAAAACACCAGAAAACGTGTTTCTCGCTTTAACTAACTCGAAAAGAGCGTTCTCGATGATTCTGCATTCTTCTCATAGATGAAACACCAAGATTATCGCAGAAAATGCATATTTCAGCTGGAAACCCCACGAAAACCAAGTTATCGGCGGCTCTACATATCAAACGCACTGTGGAGTGGTCAAAACACCAGATAACGTGTTTCTCGCATTAAATAGCTCGAAAAGAGCGATATCGATGATTCTGCAAACTTCTGACAGAAGACTCACCAAGATGATCGCAGAAAATGCATATCTCAGCTTGAAACCCGACCGAAACCAAGATATCTCCGGTTCTGCATGTCAAACGTACTGTGGAGTGGTGAAAACACCAGAAAACGTGTTTCGTGCATTAACTAGCTCGAAAAGAGCGCCCTCGATGTTTCTGCATACTTCGGACAGATGTTTCACCAAGATTATCGTAGAAAATGCATATCTCAGCTTGAAACCCGACGAAAACCAAAATATCGCCGGTTCTGCATATCAAACTACCTGTGGAGTGGTGAAAACACCAGATAACGTGTTTCTCGCATTAAATAGCTCGAAAAGTGCGATCTAGATGATTCAGCATACTTCGGACAGAAGTCTCACCAAGATTATCGCAGAAAATGCATATCTCTGCTTGAAACCCCACGCAAACCAAGATATCTACTGTTCTGCATATCCAAAGAACTGTGGAGTGGTGGAAACCCCAGAAAACGTGTTTGTCGCATTAAATAGCTCGAAAAGAGCGCTCTCGATGTTTCTGCATACTTCGGACAGAAGTCTCACCAAGATTATCGTAGAAAATGCATACTCAGCTTGAAACCCCACGAAAACCAAGATATCGCCGGTTCTGCATATCAAACGCACTGTGGAGTGGTGAAAACACCAGATAACGTGTTTCTCGCATTAAATAGCTCGAAAAGTGCGATCTCGATGATTCTGCATACTTCTAACAGAAGTCTCACCAAGATTATCGCAGAAAATGCATATCTCAGCTTGAAACCCCACGCAAACCAAGACATCTCCTGTTCAGCATGTCAAACGTACTGTGGAGTGGGGAAAACACCAGAAAACGTGTTTCGTGCAGTAAGTAGCTCGAAAAGAGCGATCTAGATGATTCTGCATACTTCTGACTGAAGTCTCACCAATATTATCGCAGAAAATGCATATCTCACACTGAAACCCCACGAAAACCAAGATATCGCTGGTTCTGCATATCAAACGCACTGTGGAGTGGTGAAAACACCAGAAAACTTGTTTCGTGCATTAAGTAGCTCGAAAAGAGCGATCTAGATGATTCTGCATACTTCTGACTGAAGTCTCCCCAATATTATCGCAGAAAATGCATATCTCAGCTTGAAACCCCACGAAAACCAAGATATCGCAGGTTCTGCATGTCAAACGCACTGTGGAGTGGTGAAAACACCAGATAACGTGTTCCTCGCATTAAATAGCTCGAAAAGAGCGATCTAGATGATTCAGCATACTTCGGACAGAAGTCTCTCCAAGATTATAGCAGGAAATGCCGATCTCAGCTTGAAACCCCACGAAAACCGAGATATCTCCGGTTCTACATTTCCAACGAACTGTGGAGTGGTGAAAACACCAGAAAACGTGTTTCGCGCATTAAGTATCTCGAAAAGAGCGTTCTCGAAGATTCTGCATACTTCTGACAGAAGTCTCACCAGGATTATCGTAGAAAATGCATATCTCAGCTTGAAACCCGACCGAAACCAAGATATCTACGGTTCTGCATGTCAAACGTACTGTGGAGTGGTGAAAACACCAGAAAACGTGTTTCGTGCATTAAGTAGCTCGAAAAGAGCGATCTAGATGATTCGGCATACTTCTGACTGATGCCTCACCAATATTATCGCAGAAAATGCATATCTCAGCTCGAAACCTCTCGAAAATCAAGATGTTGCCGGTTCTGCATATCAAACGCACTGCGGAGTGGTGAAAGCAACCAGAGAACGTGTTTCTCGCGTTAAATAGCTCGAAAAGGCCGATCACGATGATTCTGCATACTTCTGACAGAAGTCTCACCAGGATTATCGTAGAAAATGCATATCTCAGCTTGAAACCCGACCGAAACCAAGATATCGCTGGTTCTGCATGTCAAACGCACTGTGGAGTGGTGAAACCCGCAGAAAACGTGTTTCTCGCATTAAATTGCTCGAAAAGAGTGCTCTCGATGTTTCTGCATACTTCGGACAGATGTTTTACCAAGCTTATCGTAGAAAATGCATATCTCAGCTTGAAACCCGACGAAAACCGAGTTATCTCCGGTTCTGCACATCAAACGTACCGTGGTGTGGTGAAAACACCAGAAAACGTGTTTCGCGCATTAAGTATCTCGAAAAGAGCGTTCTCGAAGATTCTGCATACTTCTGACAGAAGTCTCACCAGGATTATCGTAGAAAATGCATATCTCAGCTTGAAACCCGCCGAAATCAAAGATGTCGCCGGTTCTGCATATCAAACGCACTGTGGAGTGGTGAAAACATCAGATAACGTGTTTCTCGCATTAAATAGCTCGAAAAGAGCGATCTAGATGATTCTGCATACTTCTGACAAAAGCCCCACCAATATTATCGCAGAAAATGCATATCTCAACTTGAAACCCGACGAAAACCGAGTTATCTCCGGTTCTGCACATCAAACGTACCGTGGTGTGGTGAAAACACCAGAAAACGTGTTTCGCGCATTAAGTATCTCGAAAAGAGCGTTCTCGAAGATTCTGCATACTTCTGACAGAAGTCTCACCAGGATTATCGTAGAAAATGCATATCTCAGCTTGAAACCCGACCGAAACCAAGATATCTGCGGTTCTGCATGTCAAACGTACTGTGGAGTGGTGAAAACACAAGAAAACGTGTTTCGTGCATTAAGTAGCTCGAAAAGAGCGATCTAGATGATTCTGCATACTTCTGACAAAAGACCCACCAAGATTATCGTAGAAAATGCATATCTCAGCTTGAAACCCCACGAAAACCAAGATATCTACTGTTCTGCATATCAAACGCACTGTGGAGTGGTGAAAACACCAGATAACGTGTTTCTCGCATTAAATAGCTCGAAAAGAGCGCTCTCGATGTTTCTGCATACTTCGGACAGATGTTTCACCAAGATTATCGTAGAAAATGCATATCTCAGCTTGAAACCCGACGAAAACCAAAATATCGTCGGTTCTGCATATCAAACCAACTGTGGAGTGGTGAAAACACCAGAGAACGTGTTTCCTGCAATAAATAGCTCGAAAAGAGCGCTCTGGATGATTCAGCATACATCGGACAGAAGTCTCACCACGATTATCGCAGGAAATGCATATCTCAGCTTGAAATGCCACGAAAACCAAGATATCGCTGGTTCTGCATATGAAACGCACTGTGGAGTGGTGAAAACACCAGATAACGTGTTTCTCGCATTAAATAGCTCGAAAAGTGCGATCTAGATGATTCAGCATACTTCGGACAGAAGTCTCACCAAGATTATCGCAGAAAATGCATATCTCTGCTTGAAACCCCACGCAAACCAAGATATCTACTGTTCTGCATATCCAAAGAACTGTGGAGTGGTGAAAACCCCAGAAAACGTGTTTCTCGCATTAAATAGCTCGAAAAGAGCGCTCTCGATGTTTCTGCATACTTCGGACAGAAGTCTCACCAAGATTATCGTAGAAAATGCATACTCAGCTTGAAACCCCACGAAAACCAAGATATCGCCGGTTCTGCATATCAAACGCACTGTGGAGTGGTGAAAACACCAGATAACGTGTTTCTCGCATTAAATAGCTCGAAAAGTGCGATCTCGATGATTCTGCATACTTCTAACATAAGTCTCACCAAGATTATCGCAGAAAATGCATATCTCAGCTTGAAACCCCACGCAAACCAAGACATCTCCTGTTCAGCATGTCAAACGTACTGTGGAGTGGGGAAAACACCAGAAAACGTGTTTCGTGCAGTAAGTAGCTCGAAAAGAGCGATCTAGATGATTCTGCATACTTCTGACTGAAGTCTTACCAATATTATCGCAGAAAATGCATATCTCAGCTTGAAACCCGACGAAAACCAAAATATCGCCGGTTCTGCATATCAAACCAAGTGTGGAGTGGTGAAAACACCAGATAACGTGTTTCTCGCATTAAATAGCTCGAAAAGCGCGATCTCGATGATTCTGCATACTTCTAACAGAAGTCTCACCAAGATTATCGCAGAAAATGCATATCTCTGCTTGAAACCCCACGAAAACCAAGACATCTACTGTTCTGCATATCCAACGAACTGTGGAGTGGTGAAACCCCCAGAAAACGTGTTTCTCGCATTAAATAGCTCGAAAAGAGTGCTCTCGATGTTTCTGCATACTTCGGACAGATGTTTTACCAAGCTTATCGTAGAAAATGCATATCTCAGCTTGAAACCCGACGAAAACCAAAATATCTCCGGTTCTGCATATCCAACGCACTGTGGAGTGGTGAAAACACCAGATAACGTGTTTCTCGCATTCAGTAGCTCGAAAAGAGCGATCTCGATGATTCTGCATACTTCGGACAGAAGTCTCAACAAGATGATAGCAGAAAATGCATATCTCAGCTTGAAACCCCACGAAAACCAAGGTATCTACTGTTCTGCATATCAAACGCACTGTGGAGTGGTGAAAACACCAGATAACGTGTTTCTCGCACTAGCTAGCTCGAAAAGAGCGATCTCGATGATTCAGCATACTTCGGACAGAGGTGTCACCAAGATTATCGCAGAAAATAGATATCTCAGCTTGAAACCCCACGAAAACCAAGATGTCGCCGGTTCTGCATATCAAACGCACTGTGGAGTGGTGAAACCACCAGAAAACGTGTTTCACGCATTAAGTAGCTCGAAAAGAGCGTTCTCGAAGATCCTGCATACTTCTGACAGAAGTCTCACCAAGATTGTCGTAGAAAATGCATATCTCAGCTTGAAACCCGACGAAAACCGAGTTATCTCCGGTTCTGCACATCAAACGTACCGTGGAGTGGTGAAAACACCAGATAACGTGTTTCTCGCATTAAATAGCTCGAAAAGAGCGATCTAGATGATTCAGCATACTTCGGACAGAAGTCTCTCCAAGATTATCGCAGGAAATGCATATCTCAGCTTGAAACCCGACGAAAACCAAAATATCACCGGTTCTGCATATCAAACCAAATGTGGAGTGGTGAAAACACCAGATAACGTGTTTCTCGCATTAAATAGCTCGAAAAGCGCGATCTCGATGATTCTGCATACTTCTAACAGAAGTCTCACCAAGATTATCGCAGAAAATGCATATCTCATCTTGAAACCCCACGAAAACCAAGATATCGCTGGTTCTGCATGTCAAACGCACTGTGGAGTGGTGAAAACACCAGATAACGTGTTTCTCGCATTAAATAGCTCGAAAAGAGCGATCTAGATGATTCAGCATACTTCGGACAGAAGTCTCTCCAAGATTATCGCAGGAAATGCATATCTCAGCTTGAAACCCGACGAAAACCAAAATATCGCCGGTTCTGCATATCAAACCAAATGTGGAGTGGTGAAAACACCAGATAACGTGTTTCTCGCATTAAATAGCTCGAAAAGCGCGATCTCGATGATTCTGCATACTTCTAACGGAAGTCTCACCAAGATTATCGCAGAAAATGCATATCTCTGCTTGAAACCCCACGAAAACCAAGACATCTACTGTTCTGCATATCCAACGAACTGTGGAGTGGTGAAAACCCCAGAGAACGTGTTTCTCGCATTAAATAGCTCGAATAGAGCGATCTCGAAGATCCTGCATACTTCGGACAGAAGTCTCACCAAGATTATCGTACAAAATGCATATCTCAGCTTGAAACCCGACGAAAACCGAGTTATCTCCGGTTCTGCACATCAAACGTACCGTGGAGTGGCCAAAACACCAGAAAACGTGTTAGCGCATTAAGTAGCTGGAAAAGAGCGTTCTCGAAGATTCTGCATACTTCTGACAGAAGTCCACCAGGATTATCGTAGAAAATGAATATCTCAGCTTGAAACCCGACCGAAACCAAGATATCTCCGGTTCTGCATGTCAAACGTACTGTGGAGTGGTGAAACCACCAGAAAACGTGTTTCACGCATTAAGTAGCTCGAAAAGAGCGTTCTCGAAGATCCTGCATACTTCTGACAGAAGTCTCACCAAGATTGTCGTAGAAAATGCATATCTCAGCTTGAAACCCGACGAAAACCGAGTTATCTCCGGTTCTGCACATCAAACGTACCGTGGAGTGGTGAAAACACCAGATAACGTGTTTCTCGCATTAAATAGCTCGAAAAGAGCGATCTAGATGATTCAGCATACTTCGGACAGAAGTCTGTCCAAGATTATCGCAGGAAATGCATATCTCAGCTTGAAACCCGACGAAAACCAAAATATCACCGGTTCTGCATATCAAACCAAATGCGGAGTGGTGAAAACACCAGATAACGTGTTTCTCGCATTAAATAGCTCGAAAAGCGCGATCTCGATGATTCTGCATACTTTTAACAGAAGTCTCACCAAGATTATCGCAGAAAATGCATATCTCATCTTGAAACCCCACGAAAACCAAGATATCGCTGGTTCTGCATGTCAAACGCACTGTGGAGTGGTGAAAACACCAGATAACGTGTTTCTCGCATTAAATAGCTCGAAAAGAGCGATCTAGATGATTCAGCACACTTCGGACAGAAGTCTCTCCAAGATTATCGCAGGAAATGCATATCTCAGCTTGAAACCCGACGAAAACCAAAATATCGCCGGTTCTGCATATCAAACCAAATGTGGAGTGGTGAAAACACCAGATAACGTGTTTCTCGCATTAAATAGCTCGAAAAGCGCGATCTCGATGATTCTGCATACTTCTAACAGAAGTCTCACCAAGATTATCGCAGAAAATGCATATCTCTGCTTGAAACCCCACGAAAACCAAGACATCTACTGTTCTGCATATCCAACGAACTGTGGAGTTGTGAAAACCCCAGAGAACGTGTTTCTCGCATTAAATAGCTCGAATAGAGCGATCTCGAAGATCCTGCATACTTCGGACAGAAGTCTCACCAAGATTATCGTACAAAATGCATATCTCAGCTTGAAACCCGACGAAAACCGAGTTATCTCCGGTTCTGCACATCAAACGTACCGTGGAGTGGCCAAAACACCAGAAAACGTGTTAGCGCATTAAGTAGCTGGAAAAGAGCGTTCTCGAAGATTCTGCATACTTCTGACAGAAGTCCACCAGGATTATCGTAGAAAATGAATATCTCAGCTTGAAACCCGACCGAAACCAAGATATCTCCGGTTCTGCATGTCAAACGTACTGTGGAGTAGTGAAAACACCAGAAAACGTGTTTCGTGCATTAAGTAGCTCGAAAAGAGCGATCTAGATGATTCTGCATACTTCTGACTGAAGTCTCACCAATATTATCGCAGAAAATGCATATCTCATCTTGAAACCCCACGAAAACCAAGATATCGCTGGTTCTGCATATCAAACGCACTGTGGAGTGGTCAAAACACCAGAAAACGTGTTTCTCGCATTAAGTAGCTCGAAAAGAGCGTTCTCGAAGATCCTGCATACTTCTGACAGAAGTCTCACCAAGATTATCGTAGAAAATGCATATCTCAGCTTGAAACCCGACGAAAACCGATATATCTCCGGTTCTGCACATCAAACGTTCCGTGGAGTGGTGAAAACACCAGAAAACGTGTTTCGCGCATTAAGTAGCTCGAAAAGAGCGTTCTCGAAGATTCTGCATAATTCTGACAGAAGTCTCACCAGGATTATCGTAGAAAATGCATATCTCAGCTTGAAACCCGACCGAAACCAAGATATCTCCGGTTCTGCATGTCAAACGTACTGTGGAGTGGTGAAAACACCAGAAAACGTGTTTCGTGCATTAAGTAGCTCGAAAAGAGCGATCTAGATGATTCTGCATACTTCTGACTGAATTCTCACCAATATTATCGCAGAAAATGCATATCTCAGCTTGAAACCCCACGAAAACCAAGATATCGCTGGTTCTGCATGTCAAACGCACTGTGGAGTGGTGAAAACACCAGATAACGTGTTTCTCGCATTAAATAGCTCGAAAAGAGCGATCTAGATGATTCAGCATACTTCGGACAGAAGTCTCTCCAAGATTATCGCAGGAAATGCATATCTCAGCTTGAAACCCGACCGAAACCAAGATATCTCCGGTTCTGCATGTCAAACGTACTGTGGAGTGGTGAAAACACCAGAAAACGTGTTTCGTGCATTAAGTAGCTCGAAAAGAGCGATCTAGATGATTCTGCATACTTCTGACTGAATTCTCACCAATATTATCGCAGAAAATGCATATCTCAGCTTGAAACCCCACGAAAACCAAGATATCGCTGGTTCTGCATGTCAAACGCACTGTGGAGTGGTGAAAACACCAGATAACGTGTTTCTCGCATTAAATAGCTCGAAAAGAGCGATCTAGATGATTCAGCATACTTCGGACAGAAGTCTCTCCAAGATTATCGCAGGAAATGCATATCTCAGCTTGAAACCCGACGAAAACCAAAATATCGCCGGTTCTGCATATCAAACCAAATGTGGAGTGGTGAAAACACCAGATAACGTGTTTCTCGCATTAAATAGCTCGAAAAGCGCGATCTCGATGATTCTGCATACTTCTAACAGAAGTCTCACCAAGATTATCGCAGAAAATGCATATCTCTGCTTGAAACCCCACGAAAACCAAGACATCTACTGTTCTGCATATCCAACGAACTGTGGAGTGGTGAAAACCCCAGAGAACGTGTTTCTCGCATTAAATAGCTCGAATAGAGCGATCTCGAAGATCCTGCATACTTCGGACAGAAGTCTCACCAAGATTATCGTACAAAATGCATATCTCAGCTTGAAACCCGACGAAAACCGAGTTATCTCCGGTTCTGCACATCAAACGTACCGTGGAGTGGCCAAAACACCAGAAAACGTGTTAGCGCATTAAGTAGCTGGAAAAGAGCGTTCTCGAAGATTCTGCATACTTCTGACAGAAGTCCACCAGGATTATCGTAGAAAATGAATATCTCAGCTTGAAACCCGACCGAAACCAAGATATCTCCGGTTCTGCATGTCAAACGTACTGTGGAGTGGTGAAAACACCAGAAAACGTGTTTCGTGCATTAAGTAGCTCGAAAAGAGCGATCTAGATGATTCTGCATACTTCTGACTGAAGTCTCACCAATATTATCGCAGAAAATGCATATCTCATCTTGAAACCCCACGAAAACCAAGATATCGCTGGTTCTGCATATCAAACGCACTGTGGAGTGGTCAAAACACCAGAAAACGTGTTTCTCGCATTAAGTAGCTCGAAAAGAGCGTTCTCGAAGATCCTGCATACTTCTGACAGAAGTCTCACCAAGATTATCGTAGAAAATGCATATCTCAGCTTGAAACCCGACGAAAACCGATATATCTCCGGTTCTGCACATCAAACGTTCCGTGGAGTGGTGAAAACACCAGAAAACGTGTTTCGCGCATTAAGTAGCTCGAAAAGAGCGTTCTCGAAGATTCTGCATAATTCTGACAGAAGTCTCACCAGGATTATCGTAGAAAATGCATATCTCAGCTTGAAACCCGACCGAAACCAAGATATCTCCGGTTCTGCATGTCAAACGTACTGTGGAGTGGTGAAAACACCCGAAAACGTGTTTCGTGCATTAAGTAGCTCGAAAAGAGCGATCTAGATGATTCTGCATACTTCTGACTGAATTCTCACCAATATTATCGCAGAAAATGCATATCTCAGCTTGAAACCCCACGAAAACCAAGATATCGCTTGTTCTGCATGTCAAACGCACTGTGGAGTGGTGAAAACACCAGATAACGTGTTTCTCGCATTAAATAGCTCGAAAAGAGCGATCTAGATGATTCAGCATACTTCGGACAGAAGTCTCTCCAAGATTATCGTAGAAAATGCATATCTCAGCTTGAAACCCGACGAAAACCGATATATCTCCGGTTCTGCACATCAAACGTTCCGTGGAGTGGTGAAAACACCAGAAAACGTGTTTCGCGCATTAAGTAGCTCGAAAAGAGCGTTCTCGAAGATTCTGCATAATTCTGACAGAAGTCTCACCAGGATTATCGTAGAAAATGCATATCTCAGCTTGAAACCCGACCGAAACCAAGATATCTCCGGTTCTGCATGTCAAACGTACTGTGGAGTGGTGAAAACACCCGAAAACGTGTTTCGTGCATTAAGTAGCTCGAAAAGAGCGATCTAGATGATTCTGCATACTTCTGACTGAATTCTCACCAATATTATCGCAGAAAATGCATATCTCAGCTTGAAACCCCACGAAAACCAAGATATCGCTTGTTCTGCATGTCAAACGCACTGTGGAGTGGTGAAAACACCAGATAACGTGTTTCTCGCATTAAATAGCTCGAAAAGAGCGATCTAGATGATTCAGCATACTTCGGACAGAAGTCTCTCCAAGATTATCGCAGGAAATGCATATCTCAGCTTGAAACCCGACGAAAACCAAAATATCGCCGGTTCTGCATATCAAACCAAATGTGGAGTGGTGAAAACACCAGATAACGTGTTTCTCGCATTAAATAGCTCGAAAAGCGCGATCTCGATGATTCTGCATACTTCTAACAGAAGTCTCACCAAGATTATCGCAGAAAATGCATATCTCTGCTTGAAACCCCACGAAAACCAAGACATCTACTGTTCTGCATATCCAACGAACTGTGGAGTGGTGAAACCCCCAGAAAACGTGTTTCTCGCATTAAATAGCTCGAAAAGAGTGCTCTCGATGTTTCTGCATACTTCGGACAGATGTTTTACCAAGCTTATCGTAGAAAATGCATATCTCAGCTTGAAACCCGACGAAAACCAAAATATCTCCGGTTCTGCATATCCAACGCACTGTGGAGTGGTGAAAACACCAGATAACGTGTTTCTCGCATTCAGTAGCTCGAAAAGAGCGATCTCGATGATTCTGCATACTTCGGACAGAAGTCTCAACAAGATGATAGCAGAAAATGCATATCTCAGCTTGAAACCCCACGAAAACCAAGGTATCTACTGTTCTGCATATCAAACGCACTGTGGAGTGGTGAAAACACCAGATAACGTGTTTCTCGCACTAGCTAGCTCGAAAAGAGCGATCTCGATGATTCAGCATACTTCGGACAGAGGTGTCACCAAGATTATCGCAGCAAATAGATATCTCAGCTTGAAACCCCACGAAAACCAAGATGTCGCCGGTTCTGCATATCAAACGCACTGTGGAGTGGTGAAACCACCAGAAAACGTGTTTCACGCATTAAGTAGCTCGAAAAGAGCGTTCTCGAAGATCCTGCATACTTCTGACAGAAGTCTCACCAAGATTGTCGTAGAAAATGCATATCTCAGCTTGAAACCCGACGAAAACCGAGTTATCTCCGGTTCTGCACATCAAACGTACCGTGGAGTGGTGAAAACACCAGAAAACGTGTTTCGCGCATTAAGTAGCTCGAAAAGAGCGTTCTCGAAGATTCTGCATACTGCTGACAGAAGTCTCACCAGGATTATCGTAGAAAATGCATATCTCAGCTTGAAACCCGACCGAAACCAAGATATCTCCGGTTCTGCATGTCAAACGTACTGTGGAGTGGTGAAAACACCAGAAAACGTGTTTCGTGCATTAGGTAGCTCGAAAAGAGCGATCTAGATGATTCTGCATCCTTGTGACAGAAGTCTCACCAATATTATCGCAGAAAATGCATATCTCAGCTGGAAACACCACGAAAATCGAGATATCGCCGGTTCTGCATATCAAACGCACTGTGGAGTGGTGAAAACAACCAGCGAACGTGTTTCTCGCATTAAATAGCTCGAAAAGAGCGATCTCGATGATCCTGCATACTTCGGACAGATGTCTCAACAAGATTATCGCAGAAAATGCATATCTCAGCTTGAAACCCCACGAAAACCAAGATATCTACTGTTCTGCATATCAAACGCACTGTGGATTGGTGAAAACACCAGATAACGTGTTTTTCGCACTAACTAGCTAGAACAGAGCGATCTCGATGATTCAGCATACTTCGGACAGAAGTCTCACCAAGATTATCGCAGGAAATACATATCACAGCTTGAAATGCAACGAAAACCAAGATATCGCTGGTTCTGCATATCAAACGCACTGTGGAGTGGTGAAAGCAACCAGAGAACGTGTTTCTCGCATTAAATAGCTCGAAAAGAGCGATCTCGATGATTCTGCATACTTCGGACAGAAGTCTCAACAAGATTATCGCAGAAAATGCATATCTCAGCTTGAAACCCCACGAAAACCAAGATATCTACTGTTCTGCATATCAAACGCACTGTGGAGTGGTGAAAACACCAGATAACGTGTTTCTCGCATTAAATATCTCGAACCGAGCGGTCTCGATGATTCTGCATACTTCGGACAGAAGCTCACCAAGATTGTCGTAGAAAATGCATATCTCAGCTTGAAACCCGACGAAAACCGAGTTATCTCCGGTTCTGCACATCAAACGTACCGTGGAGTGTTGAAAACCCCAGAAACCGAGTTTCTCGCATTAAATAGCTCGAAAAGTGCGCTCTCGATGTTTCTGCATACTTCGGATAGATGTTTCACCAAGATTATCGTAGAAAATGCATATCTCAGCTTGAAACCCGACAAAAATCAAGATATCGCCGGTTCTGCATATCAAACGCACTGTGGAGTGGTCAAAACAACCAGCGAACGTGTTTCACGCATTAAATAGCAAGAAAAGAGCGATCTCGATGATTCTGCATACTTCGGACAGATGTCTCAACAAGATTATCGCAGAAAATGCATATCTCAGCTTGAAACCCCAGGAAAACCAAGATATCTACTGTTCTGCATATCAAACGCACTGTGGAGTGGTGAAAACACCAGATAACGTGTTTTTCGCACTAACTAGCTAGAACAGAGCGATCTCGATGATTCAGCATACTTCGGACAGAAGTCTCACCAAGATTGTCGTAGAAAATGCATATCTCATCTTGAAACCCGACAAAAACCAAAATATCGCCGGTTCTGCATATCAAACGCCCTGTGGAGTGATGAAAACACTAGATAACGTGTTTCTCGCATTCAGTAGCTCGAAACGAGCGATCTCGATGATTCTGCATACTTCGGACAGAAGTCTCAACAAGATGATAGCAGAAAATGCATATCTCAGCTTGAAACCCCACGAAAACCAAGGTATCTACTGTTCTGCATATCAAACGCACTGTGGAGTGGTGAAAACACCAGATAACGTGTTTCTCGCACTAGCTAGCTCGAAAAGAGCGATCTCGATGATTCAGCATACTTCGGACAGAAGTCAAACCAAGATTATCGCAGAAAATACATATCTCAGCTTGAAACCCCACGAAAACCAAGATGTCGCCGGTTCTGCATTTCAAACGCACTGTGGAGTGGTGAAAACACCAGAAAACGTGTTTCACGCATTAAGTAGCTCGAAAAGAGCGTTCTCGAAGATCCTGCATACTGCTGACAGAAGTCTCACCAAGATTGTCGTAGAAAATGCATATCTCAGCTTGAAACCCGACGAAAACCGAGTTATCTCCGGTTCTGCACATCAAACGTACCGTGGAGTGGTGAAAATACCAGAAAACGTGTTTCGCGCATTAAGTAGCTCGAAAAGAGTGTTCTCGAAGATTCTGCATACTTCTGACAGAAGTCTCACCAGGATTATCGTAGAAAATGCATATCTCAGCTTGAAACCCGACCGAAACCAAGATATCTCCGGTTCTGCATGTCAAACGTACTGTGGAAAGGTGAAAACACCAGGAAACGTGTTTCGTGCATTAGGTAGCTCGAAAAAGCGATCCCGATGATTCTGCATACATCTGACAGAAGTCTCACCAAGATTATCGTAGAAAATGCATATCTCAGCTTGATACCCGAAGAAAGCCAAGATGTCGCCGGTTCTGCATATCAAACGCACTGTGGAGTGGTGAAAACACCAGATAACGTGTTCCTCGCATTAAGTAGCACGAAAAGAGCGATCCCGATGATTCTGCATACTTCTGACAGACGTCTCACAAAGATAATCGCAGAAAATGCATATCTCAGCTGGAAACACCACGAAAATCAAGATATCGCCGGTTCTGCATATCAAACACACTGTGGAATGTTGAAAACACCAGGAAGCTTGTTTTTTGGCATTAAATAGCTCGACAAGAGCGATCTAGATGATTCTGCATACTTCTGACTGAAGTCTCACCAAGATTATCGCAGAAAATGCATATCTCAGCTTGATACCCGACGAAAGCCAAGATGTCGCCGGTTCTGCATATCAAACGCACTGTGGAGTGGAGAAAACACCAGATAACGTGTTTCTCGCACTAAAGAGCTCGAAAAGAGGGATCTCGATGATTCTGCATACTTCTGACTGAAGTCTCAACAAGATTATCGCAGAAAATGCATATCTCAGCTTGATACCCGACGAAAGCCAAGATGTCGCCGCTTCTGCATATCAAACGCACTGTGGAGTGGTGAAAACACCAGATAACGTGTTTCTCGCATCAAATAGCTCGAAACGAGCGAACTAGATGATTCTGCATACTTCTGACGGAAGTCTCACCAATATTATCGCAGAAAATGCATATCTCAGATTGAAACCTCACGAAAGTCAAGATATCGCCGGTTCTGCATGTCAAACGCACTGTGGAGTGGTGAAAACACCAGATATCGTGTTTCTCGCATTTAATAGCTCGAAAAGAGCGATATCGATGATTCTGCATACTTCTGACAGAAGTCTCACCAAGATTATCGTAGAAAATGCATATCTCAGCTTGAAACCCGACCGAAATCAAGATATCTCCGGTTCTGCATGTCAAACGTACTGTGGAGTGGTGAATACACCAGAAAACGTGTTTCTCGCATTAAATAGTTCGAAAAGAGCGATCTAGATGATTCTGCATACTTCTGACAGAAGTCTCACCAAGATTAACGTAGAAAATGCATATCTCAGCTTGATACCCGAAGAAAGCCAAGATGTCGCCGGTTCTGCATATCAAACGCACTGTGGAGTGGTGAAAAACCAGAAAACTTGTTTTTTCGAATTAAATAGCTCGAAACGAGCGATCTAGATGATTCTGCATACTTCTGACTGAAGTCTCACCAAGATTATTGCAGAAAATGCATATTTCAGCTTGAAACCTTACTAATATTAAGATGTCGCCGGTTCTGCATACCAAACACACTGTGGAGTGGTGAAAACACCAGATAACGTGTTTCTCGCATTAAATATCTCGAAAAGAGCGATCTAGATGATTCTGCATACTTCTGACAGAAGACTCACCATGGTTATCGTAGAAAATGCATATCTCAGCTGCAAACACCACGAAAATCAAGATATCGCCGGTTCTGCATATCAAACGCACTGTGGAGTGGTGAAAACTCCAGATAACGTGTTTCTCGCATTAAATAGCTCGAAAAGAGCGATCCCGATGACTTTGCATACTTCTGACAGAAGTCTCACCTAGATTATCGTTGAAAATGCACATCTCAGCTTGATACCCGACGAAAGCCAAGATATCTCCGGTTCTGCATGTCAAACGTACTGTGGAGTGGTGAATACACCAGAAAACGTGTTTCTCGCATTAAATAGCTCGAAAAGAGCGATCTAGATGATTCTGCATACTTCTGACAGAAGTCTCACCAAGATTACCGTAGAAAATGCATATCTCAGCTTGATACCCGAAGAAAGCCAAGTTGTCGCCGGTTCTGCATATCAAACGCACTGTGGAGTGGAGAAAACACCAGATAACGTGTTTCTCGCATTAAATAGCTCGAAAGAAGGGATCTCGATGATTCTGCATGCTTCTGACAGAAGACTCACCAAGATTATCGCAGAAAATGCATATCTCAGCTGGAAACACCACGAAAATCAAGATATCGCCGGTTCTGCATATCAAACGCACTGTGGAATGTTGAAAACACCAGAAAACTTGTTTTTTCGCATTAAATAGCTCGAAACGAGCGATCGAGATGATTCTGCATACTTCTGACTGAAGTCTCTCCAATATTATCGCAGAAAATGCATATCTCAGCTTGAAACCTCACGAAAACCAAGTTATCTCCGGTTTTGCACATCAAACGGACTGTGGAGTGGTGAAAACACCAGATAACGTGTTTCTCGTATCAAATAGCTCGAAACGAGCGAACTAGATGATTCTGCATGCTTCTGACGGAAGTCTCACCAATATTATCGCAGAAAATGCATATCTCAGCTTGAAACCTCACGAAAATCAAGATATAGCCGGTTCTGCATGTCAAACGCACTGTGGAGTGGTGAATACACCAGATAACGTGTTTCTCGCATTAAATAGCTCGAAAGAAGGGATCTCGATGATTCTGCATACTTCTGACAGAAGACTCACCAAGATTATCGCAGAAAATGCATATCTCAGCTGGAAACACCACGAAAAACAAGATAACGCCGGTTCTGCATATCAAACGCACTGTGGAATGTTGAAAACACCAGAAAACTTGTTTTTTCGCATTAAATAGCTCGAAACGAGCGATCGAGATGATTCTGCATACTTCTGACTGAAGTCTCTCCAATATTATCGCAGAAAATGCATATCTCAGCTTGAAACCTCACGAAAACCAAGTTATCTCCGGTTTTGCACATCAAACGGACTGTGGAGTGGTGAAAACACCAGATAACGTGTTTCTCGTATCAAATAGCTCGAAACGAGCGAACTAGATGATTCTGCATGCTTCTGACGGAAGTCTCACCAATATTATCGCAGAAAATGCATATCTCAGCTTGAAACCTCACGAAAATCAAGATATAGCCGGTTCTGCATATCAAATGCACTGTGGAGTGGTGAAAGCACCAGAAAACTTGTTTTTTCGCATTAAATAGCTCGAAACGAGCGATCCAGATGATTCTGCATACTTCTGACAGAAGTCTCACCAAGATTATTGCAGAAAATGCATATCTCAGATTGAAACCTCACTGATATCAAGATGTCGCCAGTTCTGCACAATCAAACGCACTGTGGAGTGGTGAAAACACCAGATAACGTGTTTCTCGCATTAAATAGCTCGAAAAGAGTTATCTCGATGATTCTGCATACTTCTGACAGAAGACTCACCAAGATTATCGCAGAAAATGCATATCTCAGCTGGAAACACCACGAAAATCAAGATATCGCCGGTTCTGCATATCAAACGCACTGTGGAATGTTGAAAACACCAGGAAACTTGTTTTTTTGCATTAAATAGCTCGACAAGAGCGATCTAGATGATTCTGCTTACTTCTGACTGAAGTCTCACCAAGATTATCGCAGAAAATGCATATCTCAGCTTGATACCCGACGAAAGCCAAGATGTCGCCGGTTCTGCATATCAAACGCACTGTGGAGTGGTGAAAACACCAGATAACGCGTTACTCGCATTTAATAGCCCGAAAAGATGGATCTCGATGATTCTGCATACTTCTGACAGAAGACTCACCAAGATTATCGCAGAAAATGCATATCTCAGCTGGAAACACCACGAAAATCAAGATATCGCCGGTTCTGCATTTCAAACACACTGTGGAAAGTTGAAAACACAAGGAAACTTGTTTTTTTGCATTAAGTAGCTCGACAAGAGCGATCTAGATGATTCTGCATACTTCTGAATGAAATCTCACCAAGATTATCGCAGAAAATGCATATCTCAGCTTGAAACCTCACGAAACCAAGATATCTCCGGTTCTGCATGTCAAACGTACTGTGGAGTGGTGAATACACCAGAAAACGTGTTTCTCGCACTAACTAGCTAGAACAGAGCGATCTCGATGATTCAGCATACTTCGGACAGAAGTCTCACCAAGATTGTCGTAGAAAATGCATATCTCATCTTGAAACCCGACAAAAACCAAAATATCGCCGGTTCTGCATATCAAACGCCCTGTGGAGTGATGAAAACACTAGATAACGTGTTTCTCGCATTCAGTAGCTCGAAACGAGCGATCTCGATGATTCTGCATACTTCGGACAGAAGTCTCAACAAGATGATAGCAGAAAATGCATATCTCAGCTTGAAACCCCACGAAAACCAAGGTATCTACTGTTCTGCATATCAAACGCACTGTGGAGTGGTGAAAACACCAGATAACGTGTTTCTCGCACTAGCTAGCTCGAAAAGAGCGATCTCGATGATTCAGCATACTTCGGACAGAAGTCAAACCAAGATTATCGCAGAAAATACATATCTCAGCTTGAAACCCCACGAAAACCAAGATGTCGCCGGTTCTGCATTTCAAACGCACTGTGGAGTGGTGAAAACACCAGAAAACGTGTTTCACGCATTAAGTAGCTCGAAAAGAGCGTTCTCGAAGATCCTGCATACTGCTGACAGAAGTCTCACCAAGATTGTCGTAGAAAATGCATATCTCAGCTTGAAACCCGACGAAAACCGAGTTATCTCCGGTTCTGCACATCAAACGTACCGTGGAGTGGTGAAAATACCAGAAAACGTGTTTCGCGCATTAAGTAGCTCGAAAAGAGTGTTCTCGAAGATTCTGCATACTTCTGACAGAAGTCTCACCAGGATTATCGTAGAAAATGCATATCTCAGCTTGAAACCCGACCGAAACCAAGATATCTCCGGTTCTGCATGTCAAACGTACTGTGGAAAGGTGAAAACACCAGGAAACGTGTTTCGTGCATTAGGTAGCTCGAAAAAGCGATCCCGATGATTCTGCATACATCTGACAGAAGTCTCACCAAGATTATCGTAGAAAATGCATATCTCAGCTTGATACCCGAAGAAAGCCAAGATGTCGCCGGTTCTGCATATCAAACGCACTGTGGAGTGGTGAAAACACCAGATAACGTGTTCCTCGCATTAAGTAGCACGAAAAGAGCGATCCCGATGATTCTGCATACTTCTGACAGACGTCTCACAAAGATAATCGCAGAAAATGCATATCTCAGCTGGAAACACCACGAAAATCAAGATATCGCCGGTTCTGCATATCAAACACACTGTGGAATGTTGAAAACACCAGGAAGCTTGTTTTTTGGCATTAAATAGCTCGACAAGAGCGATCTAGATGATTCTGCATACTTCTGACTGAAGTCTCACCAAGATTATCGCAGAAAATGCATATCTCAGCTTGATACCCGACGAAAGCCAAGATGTCGCCGGTTCTGCATATCAAACGCACTGTGGAGTGGAGAAAACACCAGATAACGTGTTTCTCGCACTAAAGAGCTCGAAAAGAGGGATCTCGATGATTCTGCATACTTCTGACTGAAGTCTCAACAAGATTATCGCAGAAAATGCATATCTCAGCTTGATACCCGACGAAAGCCAAGATGTCGCCGCTTCTGCATATCAAACGCACTGTGGAGTGGTGAAAACACCAGATAACGTGTTTCTCGCATCAAATAGCTCGAAACGAGCGAACTAGATGATTCTGCATACTTCTGACGGAAGTCTCACCAATATTATCGCAGAAAATGCATATCTCAGATTGAAACCTCACGAAAGTCAAGATATCGCCGGTTCTGCATGTCAAACGCACTGTGGAGTGGTGAAAACACCAGATATCGTGTTTCTCGCATTTAATAGCTCGAAAAGAGCGATATCGATGATTCTGCATACTTCTGACAGAAGTCTCACCAAGATTATCGTAGAAAATGCATATCTCAGCTTGAAACCCGACCGAAATCAAGATATCTCCGGTTCTGCATGTCAAACGTACTGTGGAGTGGTGAATACACCAGAAAACGTGTTTCTCGCATTAAATAGTTCGAAAAGAGCGATCTAGATGATTCTGCATACTTCTGACAGAAGTCTCACCAAGATTAACGTAGAAAATGCATATCTCAGCTTGATACCCGAAGAAAGCCAAGATGTCGCCGGTTCTGCATATCAAACGCACTGTGGAGTGGTGAAAAACCAGAAAACTTGTTTTTTCGAATTAAATAGCTCGAAACGAGCGATCTAGATGATTCTGCATACTTCTGACTGAAGTCTCACCAAGATTATTGCAGAAAATGCATATTTCAGCTTGAAACCTTACTAATATTAAGATGTCGCCGGTTCTGCATACCAAACACACTGTGGAGTGGTGAAAACACCAGATAACGTGTTTCTCGCATTAAATATCTCGAAAAGAGCGATCTAGATGATTCTGCATACTTCTGACAGAAGACTCACCATGGTTATCGTAGAAAATGCATATCTCAGCTGCAAACACCACGAAAATCAAGATATCGCCGGTTCTGCATATCAAACGCACTGTGGAGTGGTGAAAACTCCAGATAACGTGTTTCTCGCATTAAATAGCTCGAAAAGAGCGATCCCGATGACTTTGCATACTTCTGACAGAAGTCTCACCTAGATTATCGTTGAAAATGCACATCTCAGCTTGATACCCGACGAAAGCCAAGATATCTCCGGTTCTGCATGTCAAACGTACTGTGGAGTGGTGAATACACCAGAAAACGTGTTTCTCGCATTAAATAGCTCGAAAAGAGCGATCTAGATGATTCTGCATACTTCTGACAGAAGTCTCACCAAGATTACCGTAGAAAATGCATATCTCAGCTTGATACCCGAAGAAAGCCAAGTTGTCGCCGGTTCTGCATATCAAACGCACTGTGGAGTGGAGAAAACACCAGATAACGTGTTTCTCGCATTAAATAGCTCGAAAGAAGGGATCTCGATGATTCTGCATGCTTCTGACAGAAGACTCACCAAGATTATCGCAGAAAATGCATATCTCAGCTGGAAACACCACGAAAATCAAGATATCGCCGGTTCTGCATATCAAACGCACTGTGGAATGTTGAAAACACCAGAAAACTTGTTTTTTCGCATTAAATAGCTCGAAACGAGCGATCGAGATGATTCTGCATACTTCTGACTGAAGTCTCTCCAATATTATCGCAGAAAATGCATATCTCAGCTTGAAACCTCACGAAAACCAAGTTATCTCCGGTTTTGCACATCAAACGGACTGTGGAGTGGTGAAAACACCAGATAACGTGTTTCTCGTATCAAATAGCTCGAAACGAGCGAACTAGATGATTCTGCATGCTTCTGACGGAAGTCTCACCAATATTATCGCAGAAAATGCATATCTCAGCTTGAAACCTCACGAAAATCAAGATATAGCCGGTTCTGCATGTCAAACGCACTGTGGAGTGGTGAATACACCAGATAACGTGTTTCTCGCATTAAATAGCTCGAAAGAAGGGATCTCGATGATTCTGCATACTTCTGACAGAAGACTCACCAAGATTATCGCAGAAAATGCATATCTCAGCTGGAAACACCACGAAAAACAAGATAACGCCGGTTCTGCATATCAAACGCACTGTGGAATGTTGAAAACACCAGAAAACTTGTTTTTTCGCATTAAATAGCTCGAAACGAGCGATCGAGATGATTCTGCATACTTCTGACTGAAGTCTCTCCAATATTATCGCAGAAAATGCATATCTCAGCTTGAAACCTCACGAAAACCAAGTTATCTCCGGTTTTGCACATCAAACGGACTGTGGAGTGGTGAAAACACCAGATAACGTGTTTCTCGTATCAAATAGCTCGAAACGAGCGAACTAGATGATTCTGCATGCTTCTGACGGAAGTCTCACCAATATTATCGCAGAAAATGCATATCTCAGCTTGAAACCTCACGAAAATCAAGATATAGCCGGTTCTGCATATCAAATGCACTGTGGAGTGGTGAAAGCACCAGAAAACTTGTTTTTTCGCATTAAATAGCTCGAAACGAGCGATCCAGATGATTCTGCATACTTCTGACAGAAGTCTCACCAAGATTATTGCAGAAAATGCATATCTCAGATTGAAACCTCACTGATATCAAGATGTCGCCAGTTCTGCACAATCAAACGCACTGTGGAGTGGTGAAAACACCAGATAACGTGTTTCTCGCATTAAATAGCTCGAAAAGAGTTATCTCGATGATTCTGCATACTTCTGACAGAAGACTCACCAAGATTATCGCAGAAAATGCATATCTCAGCTGGAAACACCACGAAAATCAAGATATCGCCGGTTCTGCATATCAAACGCACTGTGGAATGTTGAAAACACCAGGAAACTTGTTTTTTTGCATTAAATAGCTCGACAAGAGCGATCTAGATGATTCTGCTTACTTCTGACTGAAGTCTCACCAAGATTGTCGTAGAAAATGCATATCTCAGCTTGAAACCCGACGAAAACCGAGTTATCTCCGGTTCTGCACATCAAACGTACCGTGGAGTGGTGAAAACACCAGATAACGCGTTACTCGCATTTAATAGCCCGAAAAGATGGATCTCGATGATTCTGCATACTTCTGACAGAAGACTCACCAAGATTATCGCAGAAAATGCATATCTCAGCTGGAAACACCACGAAAATCAAGATATCGCCGGTTCTGCATATCAAACGCACTGTGGAATGTTGAAAACACCAGGAAACTTGTTTTTTTGCATTAAATAGCTCGACAAGAGCGATCTAGATGATTCTGCTTACTTCTGACTGAAGTCTCACCAAGATTATCGCCAAAAATGCATATCTCAGCTTGATACCCGACGAAAGCCAAGATGTCGCCGGTTCTGCATATCAAACGCACTGTGGAGTGGTGAAAACACCAGATAACGCGTTACTCGCATTTAATAGCCCGAAAAGATGGATCTCGATGATTCTGCATACTTCTGACAGAAGACTCACCAAGATTATCGCAGAAAATGCATATCTCAGCTGGAAACACCACGAAAATCAAGATATCGCCGGTTCTGCATTTCAAACGCACTGTGGAAAGTTGAAAACACAAGGAAACTTGTTTTTTTGCATTAAGTAGCTCGACAAGAGCGATCTAGATGATTCTGCATACTTCTGAATGAAATCTCACCAAGATTATCGCAGAAAATGCATATCTCAGCTTGAAACCTCACGAAACCAAGATATCTCCGGTTCTGCATGTCAAACGTACTGTGGAGTGGTGAATACACCAGAAAACGTGTTTCTCGCACTAACTAGCTAGAACAGAGCGATCTCGATGATTCAGCATACTTCGGACAGAAGTCTCACCAAGATTGTCGTAGAAAATGCATATCTCATCTTGAAACCCGACAAAAACCAAAATATCGCCGGTTCTGCATATCAAACGCCCTGTGGAGTGATGAAAACACTAGATAACGTGTTTCTCGCATTCAGTAGCTCGAAACGAGCGATCTCGATGATTCTGCATACTTCGGACAGAAGTCTCAACAAGATGATAGCAGAAAATGCATATCTCAGCTTGAAACCCCACGAAAACCAAGGTATCTACTGTTCTGCATATCAAACGCACTGTGGAGTGGTGAAAACACCAGATAACGTGTTTCTCGCACTAGCTAGCTCGAAAAGAGCGATCTCGATGATTCAGCATACTTCGGACAGAAGTCAAACCAAGATTATCGCAGAAAATACATATCTCAGCTTGAAACCCCACGAAAACCAAGATGTCGCCGGTTCTGCATTTCAAACGCACTGTGGAGTGGTGAAAACACCAGAAAACGTGTTTCACGCATTAAGTAGCTCGAAAAGAGCGTTCTCGAAGATCCTGCATACTGCTGACAGAAGTCTCACCAAGATTGTCGTAGAAAATGCATATCTCAGCTTGAAACCCGACGAAAACCGAGTTATCTCCGGTTCTGCACATCAAACGTACCGTGGAGTGGTGAAAATACCAGAAAACGTGTTTCGCGCATTAAGTAGCTCGAAAAGAGTGTTCTCGAAGATTCTGCATACTTCTGACAGAAGTCTCACCAGGATTATCGTAGAAAATGCATATCTCAGCTTGAAACCCGACCGAAACCAAGATATCTCCGGTTCTGCATGTCAAACGTACTGTGGAAAGGTGAAAACACCAGGAAACGTGTTTCGTGCATTAGGTAGCTCGAAAAAGCGATCCCGATGATTCTGCATACATCTGACAGAAGTCTCACCAAGATTATCGTAGAAAATGCATATCTCAGCTTGATACCCGAAGAAAGCCAAGATGTCGCCGGTTCTGCATATCAAACGCACTGTGGAGTGGTGAAAACACCAGATAACGTGTTCCTCGCATTAAGTAGCACGAAAAGAGCGATCCCGATGATTCTGCATACTTCTGACAGACGTCTCACAAAGATAATCGCAGAAAATGCATATCTCAGCTGGAAACACCACGAAAATCAAGATATCGCCGGTTCTGCATATCAAACACACTGTGGAATGTTGAAAACACCAGGAAGCTTGTTTTTTGGCATTAAATAGCTCGACAAGAGCGATCTAGATGATTCTGCATACTTCTGACTGAAGTCTCACCAAGATTATCGCAGAAAATGCATATCTCAGCTTGATACCCGACGAAAGCCAAGATGTCGCCGGTTCTGCATATCAAACGCACTGTGGAGTGGAGAAAACACCAGATAACGTGTTTCTCGCACTAAAGAGCTCGAAAAGAGGGATCTCGATGATTCTGCATACTTCTGACTGAAGTCTCAACAAGATTATCGCAGAAAATGCATATCTCAGCTTGATACCCGACGAAAGCCAAGATGTCGCCGCTTCTGCATATCAAACGCACTGTGGAGTGGTGAAAACACCAGATAACGTGTTTCTCGCATCAAATAGCTCGAAACGAGCGAACTAGATGATTCTGCATACTTCTGACGGAAGTCTCACCAATATTATCGCAGAAAATGCATATCTCAGATTGAAACCTCACGAAAGTCAAGATATCGCCGGTTCTGCATGTCAAACGCACTGTGGAGTGGTGAAAACACCAGATATCGTGTTTCTCGCATTTAATAGCTCGAAAAGAGCGATATCGATGATTCTGCATACTTCTGACAGAAGTCTCACCAAGATTATCGTAGAAAATGCATATCTCAGCTTGAAACCCGACCGAAATCAAGATATCTCCGGTTCTGCATGTCAAACGTACTGTGGAGTGGTGAATACACCAGAAAACGTGTTTCTCGCATTAAATAGTTCGAAAAGAGCGATCTAGATGATTCTGCATACTTCTGACAGAAGTCTCACCAAGATTAACGTAGAAAATGCATATCTCAGCTTGATACCCGAAGAAAGCCAAGATGTCGCCGGTTCTGCATATCAAACGCACTGTGGAGTGGTGAAAAACCAGAAAACTTGTTTTTTCGAATTAAATAGCTCGAAACGAGCGATCTAGATGATTCTGCATACTTCTGACTGAAGTCTCACCAAGATTATTGCAGAAAATGCATATTTCAGCTTGAAACCTTACTAATATTAAGATGTCGCCGGTTCTGCATACCAAACACACTGTGGAGTGGTGAAAACACCAGATAACGTGTTTCTCGCATTAAATATCTCGAAAAGAGCGATCTAGATGATTCTGCATACTTCTGACAGAAGACTCACCATGGTTATCGTAGAAAATGCATATCTCAGCTGCAAACACCACGAAAATCAAGATATCGCCGGTTCTGCATATCAAACGCACTGTGGAGTGGTGAAAACTCCAGATAACGTGTTTCTCGCATTAAATAGCTCGAAAAGAGCGATCCCGATGACTTTGCATACTTCTGACAGAAGTCTCACCTAGATTATCGTTGAAAATGCACATCTCAGCTTGATACCCGACGAAAGCCAAGATATCTCCGGTTCTGCATGTCAAACGTACTGTGGAGTGGTGAATACACCAGAAAACGTGTTTCTCGCATTAAATAGCTCGAAAAGAGCGATCTAGATGATTCTGCATACTTCTGACAGAAGTCTCACCAAGATTACCGTAGAAAATGCATATCTCAGCTTGATACCCGAAGAAAGCCAAGTTGTCGCCGGTTCTGCATATCAAACGCACTGTGGAGTGGAGAAAACACCAGATAACGTGTTTCTCGCATTAAATAGCTCGAAAGAAGGGATCTCGATGATTCTGCATGCTTCTGACAGAAGACTCACCAAGATTATCGCAGAAAATGCATATCTCAGCTGGAAACACCACGAAAATCAAGATATCGCCGGTTCTGCATATCAAACGCACTGTGGAATGTTGAAAACACCAGAAAACTTGTTTTTTCGCATTAAATAGCTCGAAACGAGCGATCGAGATGATTCTGCATACTTCTGACTGAAGTCTCTCCAATATTATCGCAGAAAATGCATATCTCAGCTTGAAACCTCACGAAAACCAAGTTATCTCCGGTTTTGCACATCAAACGGACTGTGGAGTGGTGAAAACACCAGATAACGTGTTTCTCGTATCAAATAGCTCGAAACGAGCGAACTAGATGATTCTGCATGCTTCTGACGGAAGTCTCACCAATATTATCGCAGAAAATGCATATCTCAGCTTGAAACCTCACGAAAATCAAGATATAGCCGGTTCTGCATGTCAAACGCACTGTGGAGTGGTGAATACACCAGATAACGTGTTTCTCGCATTAAATAGCTCGAAAGAAGGGATCTCGATGATTCTGCATACTTCTGACAGAAGACTCACCAAGATTATCGCAGAAAATGCATATCTCAGCTGGAAACACCACGAAAAACAAGATAACGCCGGTTCTGCATATCAAACGCACTGTGGAATGTTGAAAACACCAGAAAACTTGTTTTTTCGCATTAAATAGCTCGAAACGAGCGATCGAGATGATTCTGCATACTTCTGACTGAAGTCTCTCCAATATTATCGCAGAAAATGCATATCTCAGCTTGAAACCTCACGAAAACCAAGTTATCTCCGGTTTTGCACATCAAACGGACTGTGGAGTGGTGAAAACACCAGATAACGTGTTTCTCGTATCAAATAGCTCGAAACGAGCGAACTAGATGATTCTGCATGCTTCTGACGGAAGTCTCACCAATATTATCGCAGAAAATGCATATCTCAGCTTGAAACCTCACGAAAATCAAGATATAGCCGGTTCTGCATATCAAATGCACTGTGGAGTGGTGAAAGCACCAGAAAACTTGTTTTTTCGCATTAAATAGCTCGAAACGAGCGATCCAGATGATTCTGCATACTTCTGACAGAAGTCTCACCAAGATTATTGCAGAAAATGCATATCTCAGATTGAAACCTCACTGATATCAAGATGTCGCCAGTTCTGCACAATCAAACGCACTGTGGAGTGGTGAAAACACCAGATAACGTGTTTCTCGCATTAAATAGCTCGAAAAGAGTTATCTCGATGATTCTGCATACTTCTGACAGAAGACTCACCAAGATTATCGCAGAAAATGCATATCTCAGCTGGAAACACCACGAAAATCAAGATATCGCCGGTTCTGCATATCAAACGCACTGTGGAATGTTGAAAACACCAGGAAACTTGTTTTTTTGCATTAAATAGCTCGACAAGAGCGATCTAGATGATTCTGCTTACTTCTGACTGAAGTCTCACCAAGATTATCGCAGAAAATGCATATCTCAGCTTGATACCCGACGAAAGCCAAGATGTCGCCGGTTCTGCATATCAAACGCACTGTGGAGTGGTGAAAACACCAGATAACGCGTTACTCGCATTTAATAGCCCGAAAAGATGGATCTCGATGATTCTGCATACTTCTGACAGAAGACTCACCAAGATTATCGCAGAAAATGCATATCTCAGCTGGAAACACCACGAAAATCAAGATATCGCCGGTTCTGCATTTCAAACGCACTGTGGAAAGTTGAAAACACAAGGAAACTTGTTTTTTTGCATTAAGTAGCTCGACAAGAGCGATCTAGATGATTCTGCATACTTCTGAATGAAATCTCACCAAGATTATCGCAGAAAATGCATATCTCAGCTTGAAACCTCACGAAACCAAGATATCTCCGGTTCTGCATGTCAAACGTACTGTGGAGTGGTGAATACACCAGAAAACGTGTTTCTCGCATTAAATAGCTCGAAAAGAGCGATCTAGATGATTCTGCATACTTCTGACAGTAGTCTCACCAAGATTATAGTAGAAAGTGCATATCTCAGCTGCAAACACCACGAAAATCAAGATATCGCCGGTTCTGCATATCAAACGCACTGTGGAGTGGTGAAAACTCCAGATAACGTGTTTCTCGCATTAAATAGCTCGAAAAGAGCGATCCCGATGATTCTGCATACTTCTGACAGAAGTCTCACCAAGATTATCGTTGAAAATGCACATCTCATCTGGAAACACCACGAAAATCAAGATATCGCCGGTTCTGCATATAAAACGCACTGTGGAATGTTGAAAACACCAGATAACGTGTTTCTCGCATTGTGTAGCTCGAAAAGAGCGGTTTCGAAGATTCTGCATACTTCTGACAGAAGTCTCACCAAGATTATCGTAGAAAATGCATATCTCAGCTTGAAACCCGACGAACTCCAAGATGTCGCCGGTTCTGCATATCAAACGCACTGTGGAGTGGTGAAAACACCAGATAACGTGTTTCTCGCATTATATAGCTCGAAAAGAGCGATCCCGGTGATTATGCATACTTCTGACAGAAGTCTCACCAAGATTATCGTTGAAAATGCATATCTCAGCTTGATACCCGACGAAAGCCAAGATGTCGCCGGTTCTGCATATCAAACGCACTGTGGAGTGGTGAAAACACAAGATAACGTGTTTCTCGCATTAAATAGCTCGAAAAGTGCGATCCCGATGATTCTGCATACTTCTGACAGACGTCTCCCCAAGATTATCGTAGAAAATGCATATCTCAGCCTGAAACCGACCGAAACCAAGATATCTCCGGTTCTGCATGTCAAACGTACTGTGGAGGGGTGAATACACCAGAAAACGTGTTTCTCGGATTAAATAGCTCGAAAAGAGCGATCTAGATGATTCTGCATACTTCTGACAGTAGTCTCACCAAGATTATCGTAGAAAGTGCATATCTCAGCTTGAACCCCGCCGACATCCAAGATGTCGCCGGTTCTGCATGTCAAACGTACTGTGGAGTGGTGAATACACCAGAAAACGTGTTTCTCGCAGTAAATAGCCGAAAAGAGCGATCTAGATGATTCTGCATACTTCTGACAGAGGTCTCACCAAGATTATCGTAGAAAATGCATATCTCAGCTTGAAACCTTACTAATATCAAGATGTCGCCGGTTCTGCATATCATACGCACTGTGGAGTGGTGAAAACACCAGATAACGTGTTTCTCGCATTAAATAGCACGAAAAGAGCGATCCCGATGATTCTGTACACTTCTGACAGACGTCTCACCAAGATTATCGTAGAAAATGCATATCTCAGCTTGAAACCCGACCGAAACCAAGATATCTCCGGTTCTGCATGTCAAACGTACTGTGGAGTGGTGAATACACCAGAAAACGTGTTTCTCGCATTAAATAGCTCGAAAAGAGCGATCTAGATGATTCTGCATACTTCTGCCAGAAGTCTCACCAAGATTATGGTAGAAAATGCATATCTCAGCTTGATACCCGACGAAAGCCAAGATGTCGCCGGTTCTGCATATCAAACGCACTGTGGAGTGGTGAAAACACCAGATAACGTGTTTCTCGCATTAAATAGCTCGAAAAGAGCGATCCCGATGATTCTGCATACTTCTGACTGAAGTCTCACCAAGATTATCGTAGAAATTGCATGTCTCAGCTTGAACCCCGTCGAAATCCAAGATGTCGCCGGTTCTGCATGTCAAACGCACTGTGCAGTGGTGAAAACAGCAGATAACGTGTTTCTCGCATTAAATAGCTCGAAAAGAGCGTTCTCGAAGATCCTGCATACTTCTGACAGAAGTCTCACCAAGATTGTCGTAGAAAATGCATATCTCAGCTTGAAACCCGACGAAAACCGAGTTATCTCCGGTTCTGCACATCAAACGTACCGTGGAGTGGTGAAAACACCAGATAACGTGTTTCTCGCATTAAATAGCTCGAAAAGAGCGATCTAGATGATTCAGCATACTTCGGCAGAAGTCTCTCCAAGATTATCGCAGGAAATGCATATCTCAGCTTGAAACCCGACGAAAACCAAAATATCACCGGTTCTGCATATCAAACCAAATGTGGAGTGGTGAAAACACCAGATAACGTGTTTCTCGCATTAAATAGCTCGAAAAGCGCGATCTCGATGATTCTGCATACTTCTAACAGAAGTCTCACCAAGATTATCGCAGAAAATGCATATCTCATCTTGAAACCCCACGAAAACCAAGATATCGCTGGTTCTGCATGTCAAACGCACTGTGGAGTGGTGAAAACACCAGATAACGTGTTTCTCGCATTAAATAGCTCGAAAAGAGCGATCTAGATGATTCAGCATACTTCGGACAGAAGTCTCTCCAAGATTATCGCAGGAAATGCATATCTCAGCTTGAAACCCGACGAAAACAAAAATATCGCCGGTTCTGCATATCAAACCAAATGTGGAGTGGTGAAAACACCAGATAACGTGTTTCTCGCATTAAATAGCTCGAAAAGCGCGATCTCGATGATTCTGCATACTTCTAACAGAAGTCTCACCAAGATTATCGCAGAAAATGCATATCTCTGCTTGAAACCCCACGAAAACCAAGACATCTACTGTTCTGCATATCCAACGAACTGTGGAGTGGTGAAAACCCCAGAGAACGTGTTTCTCGCATTAAATAGCTCGAATAGAGCGATCTCGAAGATCCTGCATACTTCGGACAGAAGTCTCACCAAGATTATCGTACAAAATGCATATCTCAGCTTGAAACCCGACGAAAACCGAGTTATCTCCGGTTCTGCACATCAAACGTACCGTGGAGTGGCCAAACCACCAGAAAACGTGTTTCACGCATTAAGTAGCTCGAAAAGAGCGTTCTCGAAGATCCTGCATACTTCTGACAGAAGTCTCACCAAGATTGTCGTAGAAAATGCATATCTCAGCTTGAAACCCGACGAAAACCGAGTTATCTCCGGTTCTGCACATCAAACGTACCGTGGAGTGGTGAAAACACCAGATAACGTGTTTCTCGCATTAAATAGCTCGAAAAGAGCGATCTAGATGATTCAGCATACTTCGGACAGAAGTCTCTCCAAGATTATCGCAGGAAATGCATATCTCAGCTTGAAACCCGACGAAAACCAAAATATCACCGGTTCTGCATATCAAACCAAATGTGGAGTGGTGAAAACACCAGATAACGTGTTTCTCGCATTAAATAGCTCGAAAAGCGCGATCTCGATGATTCTGCATACTTCTAACAGAAGTCTCACCAAGATTATCGCAGAAAATGCATATCTCATCTTGAAACCCCACGAAAACCAAGATATCGCTGGTTCTGCATGTCAAACGCACTGTGGAGTGGTGAAAACACCAGATAACGTGTTTCTCGCATTAAATAGCTCGAAAAGAGCGATCTAGATGATTCAGCATACTTCGGACAGAAGTCTCTCCAAGATTATCGCAGGAAATGCATATCTCAGCTTGAAACCCGACGAAAACCAAAATATCGCCGGTTCTGCATATCAAACCAAATGTGGAGTGGTGAAAACACCAGATAACGTGTTTCTCGCATTAAATAGCTCGAAAAGCGCGATCTCGATGATTCTGCATACTTCTAACAGAAGTCTCACCAAGATTATCGCAGAAAATGCATATCTCTGCTTGAAACCCCACGAAAACCAAGACATCTACTGTTCTGCATATCCAACGAACTGTGGAGTTGTGAAAACCCCAGAGAACGTGTTTCTCGCATTAAATAGCTCGAATAGAGCGATCTCGAAGATCCTGCATACTTCGGACAGAAGTCTCACCAAGATTATCGTACAAAATGCATATCTCAGCTTGAAACCCGACGAAAACCGAGTTATCTCCGGTTCTGCACATCAAACGTACCGTGGAGTGGCCAAAACACCAGAAAACGTGTTAGCGCATTAAGTAGCTGGAAAAGAGCGTTCTCGAAGATTCTGCATACTTCTGACAGAAGTCCACCAGGATTATCGTAGAAAATGAATATCTCAGCTTGAAACCCGACCGAAACCAAGTTATCGCCGAAAAGAGCGATCTAGATGATTCTGCATACTTCTGACTGAAGTCTCACCAATATTATCGCAGAAAATGCATATCTCATCTTGAAACCCCACGAAAACCAAGATATCGCTGGTTCTGCATATCAAACGCACTGTGGAGTGGTCAAAACACCAGAAAACGTGTTTCTCGCATTAAGTAGCTCGAAAAGAGCGTTCTCGAAGATCCTGCATACTTCTGACAGAAGTCTCACCAAGATTATCGTAGAAAATGCATATCTCAGCTTGAAACCCGACGAAAACCGATATATCTCCGGTTCTGCACATCAAACGTTCCGTGGAGTGGTGAAAACACCAGAAAACGTGTTTCGCGCATTAAGTAGCTCGAAAAGAGCGTTCTCGAAGATTCTGCATAATTCTGACAGAAGTCTCACCAGGATTATCGTAGAAAATGCATATCTCAGCTTGAAACCCGACCGAAACCAAGATATCTCCGGTTCTGCATGTCAAACGTACTGTGGAGTGGTGAAAACACCAGAAAACGTGTTTCGTGCATTAAGTAGCTCGAAAAGAGCGATCTAGATGATTCTGCATACTTCTGACTGAATTCTCACCAATATTATCGCAGAAAATGCATATCTCAGCTTGAAACCCCACGAAAACCAAGATATCGCTGGTTCTGCATGTCAAACGCACTGTGGAGTGGTGAAAACACCAGATAACGTGTTTCTCGCATTAAATAGCTCGAAAAGAGCGATCTAGATGATTCAGCATACTTCGGACAGAAGTCTCTCCAAGATTATCGCAGGAAATGCATATCTCAGCTTGAAACCCGACCGAAACCAAGATATCTCCGGTTCTGCATGTCAAACGTACTGTGGAGTGGTGAAAACACCAGAAAACGTGTTTCGTGCATTAAGTAGCTCGAAAAGAGCGATCTAGATGATTCTGCATACTTCTGACTGAATTCTCACCAATATTATCGCAGAAAATGCATATCTCAGCTTGAAACCCCACGAAAACCAAGATATCGCTGGTTCTGCATGTCAAACGCACTGTGGAGTGGTGAAAACACCAGATAACGTGTTTCTCGCATTAAATAGCTCGAAAAGAGCGATCTAGATGATTCAGCATACTTCGGACAGAAGTCTCTCCAAGATTATCGCAGGAAATGCATATCTCAGCTTGAAACCCGACGAAAACCAAAATATCGCCGGTTCTGCATATCAAACCAAATGTGGAGTGGTGAAAACACCAGATAACGTGTTTCTCGCATTAAATAGCTCGAAAAGCGCGATCTCGATGATTCTGCATACTTCTAACAGAAGTCTCACCAAGATTATCGCAGAAAATGCATATCTCTGCTTGAAACCCCACGAAAACCAAGACATCTACTGTTCTGCATATCCAACGAACTGTGGAGTGGTGAAAACCCCAGAGAACGTGTTTCTCGCATTAAATAGCTCGAATAGAGCGATCTCGAAGATCCTGCATACTTCGGACAGAAGTCTCACCAAGATTATCGTACAAAATGCATATCTCAGCTTGAAACCCGACGAAAACCGAGTTATCTCCGGTTCTGCACATCAAACGTACCGTGGAGTGGCCAAAACACCAGAAAACGTGTTAGCGCATTAAGTAGCTGGAAAAGAGCGTTCTCGAAGATTCTGCATACTTCTGACAGAAGTCCACCAGGATTATCGTAGAAAATGAATATCTCAGCTTGAAACCCGACCGAAACCAAGATATCTCCGGTTCTGCATGTCAAACGTACTGTGGAGTGGTGAAAACACCAGAAAACGTGTTTCGTGCATTAAGTAGTTCGAAAAGAGCGATATCGATGATTCTGCATACTTCTGACAGAAGTCTCACCAAGATTATCGTAGAAAATGCATATCTCAGCTTGAAACCCGACCGAAATCAAGATATCTCCGGTTCTGCATGTCAAACGTACTGTGGAGTGGTGAATACACCAGAAAACGTGTTTCTCGCATTAAATAGTTCGAAAAGAGCGATCTAGATGATTCTGCATACTTCTGACAGAAGTCTCACCAAGATTAACGTAGAAAATGCATATCTCAGCTTGATACCCGAAGAAAGCCAAGATGTCGCCGGTTCTGCATATCAAACGCACTGTGGAGTGGTGAAAAACCAGAAAACTTGTTTTTTCGAATTAAATAGCTCGAAACGAGCGATCTAGATGATTCTGCATACTTCTGACTGAAGTCTCACCAAGATTATTGCAGAAAATGCATATTTCAGCTTGAAACCTTACTAATATTAAGATGTCGCCGGTTCTGCATACCAAACACACTGTGGAGTGGTGAAAACACCAGATAACGTGTTTCTCGCATTAAATATCTCGAAAAGAGCGATCTAGATGATTCTGCATACTTCTGACAGAAGACTCACCATGGTTATCGTAGAAAATGCATATCTCAGCTGCAAACACCACGAAAATCAAGATATCGCCGGTTCTGCATATCAAACGCACTGTGGAGTGGTGAAAACTCCAGATAACGTGTTTCTCGCATTAAATAGCTCGAAAAGAGCGATCCCGATGACTTTGCATACTTCTGACAGAAGTCTCACCTAGATTATCGTTGAAAATGCACATCTCAGCTTGATACCCGACGAAAGCCAAGATATCTCCGGTTCTGCATGTCAAACGTACTGTGGAGTGGTGAATACACCAGAAAACGTGTTTCTCGCATTAAATAGCTCGAAAAGAGCGATCTAGATGATTCTGCATACTTCTGACAGAAGTCTCACCAAGATTACCGTAGAAAATGCATATCTCAGCTTGATACCCGAAGAAAGCCAAGTTGTCGCCGGTTCTGCATATCAAACGCACTGTGGAGTGGAGAAAACACCAGATAACGTGTTTCTCGCATTAAATAGCTCGAAAGAAGGGATCTCGATGATTCTGCATGCTTCTGACAGAAGACTCACCAAGATTATCGCAGAAAATGCATATCTCAGCTGGAAACACCACGAAAATCAAGATATCGCCGGTTCTGCATATCAAACGCACTGTGGAATGTTGAAAACACCAGAAAACTTGTTTTTTCGCATTAAATAGCTCGAAACGAGCGATCGAGATGATTCTGCATACTTCTGACTGAAGTCTCTCCAATATTATCGCAGAAAATGCATATCTCAGCTTGAAACCTCACGAAAACCAAGTTATCTCCGGTTTTGCACATCAAACGGACTGTGGAGTGGTGAAAACACCAGATAACGTGTTTCTCGTATCAAATAGCTCGAAACGAGCGAACTAGATGATTCTGCATGCTTCTGACGGAAGTCTCACCAATATTATCGCAGAAAATGCATATCTCAGCTTGAAACCTCACGAAAATCAAGATATAGCCGGTTCTGCATGTCAAACGCACTGTGGAGTGGTGAATACACCAGATAACGTGTTTCTCGCATTAAATAGCTCGAAAGAAGGGATCTCGATGATTCTGCATACTTCTGACAGAAGACTCACCAAGATTATCGCAGAAAATGCATATCTCAGCTGGAAACACCACGAAAAACAAGATAACGCCGGTTCTGCATATCAAACGCACTGTGGAATGTTGAAAACACCAGAAAACTTGTTTTTTCGCATTAAATAGCTCGAAACGAGCGATCGAGATGATTCTGCATACTTCTGACTGAAGTCTCTCCAATATTATCGCAGAAAATGCATATCTCAGCTTGAAACCTCACGAAAACCAAGTTATCTCCGGTTTTGCACATCAAACGGACTGTGGAGTGGTGAAAACACCAGATAACGTGTTTCTCGTATCAAATAGCTCGAAACGAGCGAACTAGATGATTCTGCATGCTTCTGACGGAAGTCTCACCAATATTATCGCAGAAAATGCATATCTCAGCTTGAAACCTCACGAAAATCAAGATATAGCCGGTTCTGCATATCAAATGCACTGTGGAGTGGTGAAAGCACCAGAAAACTTGTTTTTTCGCATTAAATAGCTCGAAACGAGCGATCCAGATGATTCTGCATACTTCTGACAGAAGTCTCACCAAGATTATTGCAGAAAATGCATATCTCAGATTGAAACCTCACTGATATCAAGATGTCGCCAGTTCTGCACAATCAAACGCACTGTGGAGTGGTGAAAACACCAGATAACGTGTTTCTCGCATTAAATAGCTCGAAAAGAGTTATCTCGATGATTCTGCATACTTCTGACAGAAGACTCACCAAGATTATCGCAGAAAATGCATATCTCAGCTGGAAACACCACGAAAATCAAGATATCGCCGGTTCTGCATATCAAACGCACTGTGGAATGTTGAAAACACCAGGAAACTTGTTTTTTTGCATTAAATAGCTCGACAAGAGCGATCTAGATGATTCTGCTTACTTCTGACTGAAGTCTCACCAAGATTATCGCAGAAAATGCATATCTCAGCTTGATACCCGACGAAAGCCAAGATGTCGCCGGTTCTGCATATCAAACGCACTGTGGAGTGGTGAAAACACCAGATAACGCGTTACTCGCATTTAATAGCCCGAAAAGATGGATCTCGATGATTCTGCATACTTCTGACAGAAGACTCACCAAGATTATCGCAGAAAATGCATATCTCAGCTGGAAACACCACGAAAATCAAGATATCGCCGGTTCTGCATTTCAAACGCACTGTGGAAAGTTGAAAACACAAGGAAACTTGTTTTTTTGCATTAAGTAGCTCGACAAGAGCGATCTAGATGATTCTGCATACTTCTGAATGAAATCTCACCAAGATTATCGCAGAAAATGCATATCTCAGCTTGAAACCTCACGAAACCAAGATATCTCCGGTTCTGCATGTCAAACGTACTGTGGAGTGGTGAATACACCAGAAAACGTGTTTCTCGCATTAAATAGCTCGAAAAGAGCGATCTAGATGATTCTGCATACTTCTGACAGTAGTCTCACCAAGATTATAGTAGAAAGTGCATATCTCAGCTGCAAACACCACGAAAATCAAGATATCGCCGGTTCTGCATATCAAACGCACTGTGGAGTGGTGAAAACTCCAGATAACGTGTTTCTCGCATTAAATAGCTCGAAAAGAGCGATCCCGATGATTCTGCATACTTCTGACAGAAGTCTCACCAAGATTATCGTTGAAAATGCACATCTCATCTGGAAACACCACGAAAATCAAGATATCGCCGGTTCTGCATATAAAACGCACTGTGGAATGTTGAAAACACCAGATAACGTGTTTCTCGCATTGTGTAGCTCGAAAAGAGCGGTTTCGAAGATTCTGCATACTTCTGACAGAAGTCTCACCAAGATTATCGTAGAAAATGCATATCTCAGCTTGAAACCCGACGAACTCCAAGATGTCGCCGGTTCTGCATATCAAACGCACTGTGGAGTGGTGAAAACACCAGATAACGTGTTTCTCGCATTATATAGCTCGAAAAGAGCGATCCCGGTGATTATGCATACTTCTGACAGAAGTCTCACCAAGATTATCGTTGAAAATGCATATCTCAGCTTGATACCCGACGAAAGCCAAGATGTCGCCGGTTCTGCATATCAAACGCACTGTGGAGTGGTGAAAACACAAGATAACGTGTTTCTCGCATTAAATAGCTCGAAAAGTGCGATCCCGATGATTCTGCATACTTCTGACAGACGTCTCCCCAAGATTATCGTAGAAAATGCATATCTCAGCCTGAAACCGACCGAAACCAAGATATCTCCGGTTCTGCATGTCAAACGTACTGTGGAGGGGTGAATACACCAGAAAACGTGTTTCTCGGATTAAATAGCTCGAAAAGAGCGATCTAGATGATTCTGCATACTTCTGACAGTAGTCTCACCAAGATTATCGTAGAAAGTGCATATCTCAGCTTGAACCCCGCCGACATCCAAGATGTCGCCGGTTCTGCATGTCAAACGTACTGTGGAGTGGTGAATACACCAGAAAACGTGTTTCTCGCAGTAAATAGCCGAAAAGAGCGATCTAGATGATTCTGCATACTTCTGACAGAGGTCTCACCAAGATTATCGTAGAAAATGCATATCTCAGCTTGAAACCTTACTAATATCAAGATGTCGCCGGTTCTGCATATCATACGCACTGTGGAGTGGTGAAAACACCAGATAACGTGTTTCTCGCATTAAATAGCACGAAAAGAGCGATCCCGATGATTCTGTACACTTCTGACAGACGTCTCACCAAGATTATCGTAGAAAATGCATATCTCAGCTTGAAACCCGACCGAAACCAAGATATCTCCGGTTCTGCATGTCAAACGTACTGTGGAGTGGTGAATACACCAGAAAACGTGTTTCTCGCATTAAATAGCTCGAAAAGAGCGATCTAGATGATTCTGCATACTTCTGCCAGAAGTCTCACCAAGATTATGGTAGAAAATGCATATCTCAGCTTGATACCCGACGAAAGCCAAGATGTCGCCGGTTCTGCATATCAAACGCACTGTGGAGTGGTGAAAACACCAGATAACGTGTTTCTCGCATTAAATAGCTCGAAAAGAGCGATCCCGATGATTCTGCATACTTCTGACTGAAGTCTCACCAAGATTATCGTAGAAATTGCATGTCTCAGCTTGAACCCCGTCGAAATCCAAGATGTCGCCGGTTCTGCATGTCAAACGCACTGTGCAGTGGTGAAAACAGCAGATAACGTGTTTCTCGCATTAAATAGCTCGAAAAGAGCGTTCTCGAAGATCCTGCATACTTCTGACAGAAGTCTCACCAAGATTGTCGTAGAAAATGCATATCTCAGCTTGAAACCCGACGAAAACCGAGTTATCTCCGGTTCTGCACATCAAACGTACCGTGGAGTGGTGAAAACACCAGATAACGTGTTTCTCGCATTAAATAGCTCGAAAAGAGCGATCTAGATGATTCAGCATACTTCGGCAGAAGTCTCTCCAAGATTATCGCAGGAAATGCATATCTCAGCTTGAAACCCGACGAAAACCAAAATATCACCGGTTCTGCATATCAAACCAAATGTGGAGTGGTGAAAACACCAGATAACGTGTTTCTCGCATTAAATAGCTCGAAAAGCGCGATCTCGATGATTCTGCATACTTCTAACAGAAGTCTCACCAAGATTATCGCAGAAAATGCATATCTCATCTTGAAACCCCACGAAAACCAAGATATCGCTGGTTCTGCATGTCAAACGCACTGTGGAGTGGTGAAAACACCAGATAACGTGTTTCTCGCATTAAATAGCTCGAAAAGAGCGATCTAGATGATTCAGCATACTTCGGACAGAAGTCTCTCCAAGATTATCGCAGGAAATGCATATCTCAGCTTGAAACCCGACGAAAACAAAAATATCGCCGGTTCTGCATATCAAACCAAATGTGGAGTGGTGAAAACACCAGATAACGTGTTTCTCGCATTAAATAGCTCGAAAAGCGCGATCTCGATGATTCTGCATACTTCTAACAGAAGTCTCACCAAGATTATCGCAGAAAATGCATATCTCTGCTTGAAACCCCACGAAAACCAAGACATCTACTGTTCTGCATATCCAACGAACTGTGGAGTGGTGAAAACCCCAGAGAACGTGTTTCTCGCATTAAATAGCTCGAATAGAGCGATCTCGAAGATCCTGCATACTTCGGACAGAAGTCTCACCAAGATTATCGTACAAAATGCATATCTCAGCTTGAAACCCGACGAAAACCGAGTTATCTCCGGTTCTGCACATCAAACGTACCGTGGAGTGGCCAAAACACCAGAAAACGTGTTAGCGCATTAAGTAGCTGGAAAAGAGCGTTCTCGAAGATTCTGCATACTTCTGACAGAAGTCCACCAGGATTATCGTAGAAAATGAATATCTCAGCTTGAAACCCGACCGAAACCAAGATATCTCCGGTTCTGCATGTCAAACGTACTGTGGAGTGGTGAAACCACCAGAAAACGTGTTTCACGCATTAAGTAGCTCGAAAAGAGCGTTCTCGAAGATCCTGCATACTTCTGACAGAAGTCTCACCAAGATTGTCGTAGAAAATGCATATCTCAGCTTGAAACCCGACGAAAACCGAGTTATCTCCGGTTCTGCACATCAAACGTACCGTGGAGTGGTGAAAACACCAGATAACGTGTTTCTCGCATTAAATAGCTCGAAAAGAGCGATCTAGATGATTCAGCATACTTCGGACAGAAGTCTCTCCAAGATTATCGCAGGAAATGCATATCTCAGCTTGAAACCCGACGAAAACCAAAATATCACCGGTTCTGCATATCAAACCAAATGTGGAGTGGTGAAAACACCAGATAACGTGTTTCTCGCATTAAATAGCTCGAAAAGCGCGATCTCGATGATTCTGCATACTTCTAACAGAAGTCTCACCAAGATTATCGCAGAAAATGCATATCTCATCTTGAAACCCCACGAAAACCAAGATATCGCTGGTTCTGCATGTCAAACGCACTGTGGAGTGGTGAAAACACCAGATAACGTGTTTCTCGCATTAAATAGCTCGAAAAGAGCGATCTAGATGATTCAGCATACTTCGGACAGAAGTCTCTCCAAGATTATCGCAGGAAATGCATATCTCAGCTTGAAACCCGACGAAAACCAAAATATCGCCGGTTCTGCATATCAAACCAAATGTGGAGTGGTGAAAACACCAGATAACGTGTTTCTCGCATTAAATAGCTCGAAAAGCGCGATCTCGATGATTCTGCATACTTCTAACAGAAGTCTCACCAAGATTATCGCAGAAAATGCATATCTCTGCTTGAAACCCCACGAAAACCAAGACATCTACTGTTCTGCATATCCAACGAACTGTGGAGTTGTGAAAACCCCAGAGAACGTGTTTCTCGCATTAAATAGCTCGAATAGAGCGATCTCGAAGATCCTGCATACTTCGGACAGAAGTCTCACCAAGATTATCGTACAAAATGCATATCTCAGCTTGAAACCCGACGAAAACCGAGTTATCTCCGGTTCTGCACATCAAACGTACCGTGGAGTGGCCAAAACACCAGAAAACGTGTTAGCGCATTAAGTAGCTGGAAAAGAGCGTTCTCGAAGATTCTGCATACTTCTGACAGAAGTCCACCAGGATTATCGTAGAAAATGAATATCTCAGCTTGAAACCCGACCGAAACCAAGTTATCGCCGAAAAGAGCGATCTAGATGATTCTGCATACTTCTGACTGAAGTCTCACCAATATTATCGCAGAAAATGCATATCTCATCTTGAAACCCCACGAAAACCAAGATATCGCTGGTTCTGCATATCAAACGCACTGTGGAGTGGTCAAAACACCAGAAAACGTGTTTCTCGCATTAAGTAGCTCGAAAAGAGCGTTCTCGAAGATCCTGCATACTTCTGACAGAAGTCTCACCAAGATTATCGTAGAAAATGCATATCTCAGCTTGAAACCCGACGAAAACCGATATATCTCCGGTTCTGCACATCAAACGTTCCGTGGAGTGGTGAAAACACCAGAAAACGTGTTTCGCGCATTAAGTAGCTCGAAAAGAGCGTTCTCGAAGATTCTGCATAATTCTGACAGAAGTCTCACCAGGATTATCGTAGAAAATGCATATCTCAGCTTGAAACCCGACCGAAACCAAGATATCTCCGGTTCTGCATGTCAAACGTACTGTGGAGTGGTGAAAACACCAGAAAACGTGTTTCGTGCATTAAGTAGCTCGAAAAGAGCGATCTAGATGATTCTGCATACTTCTGACTGAATTCTCACCAATATTATCGCAGAAAATGCATATCTCAGCTTGAAACCCCACGAAAACCAAGATATCGCTGGTTCTGCATGTCAAACGCACTGTGGAGTGGTGAAAACACCAGATAACGTGTTTCTCGCATTAAATAGCTCGAAAAGAGCGATCTAGATGATTCAGCATACTTCGGACAGAAGTCTCTCCAAGATTATCGCAGGAAATGCATATCTCAGCTTGAAACCCGACCGAAACCAAGATATCTCCGGTTCTGCATGTCAAACGTACTGTGGAGTGGTGAAAACACCAGAAAACGTGTTTCGTGCATTAAGTAGCTCGAAAAGAGCGATCTAGATGATTCTGCATACTTCTGACTGAATTCTCACCAATATTATCGCAGAAAATGCATATCTCAGCTTGAAACCCCACGAAAACCAAGATATCGCTGGTTCTGCATGTCAAACGCACTGTGGAGTGGTGAAAACACCAGATAACGTGTTTCTCGCATTAAATAGCTCGAAAAGAGCGATCTAGATGATTCAGCATACTTCGGACAGAAGTCTCTCCAAGATTATCGCAGGAAATGCATATCTCAGCTTGAAACCCGACGAAAACCAAAATATCGCCGGTTCTGCATATCAAACCAAATGTGGAGTGGTGAAAACACCAGATAACGTGTTTCTCGCATTAAATAGCTCGAAAAGCGCGATCTCGATGATTCTGCATACTTCTAACAGAAGTCTCACCAAGATTATCGCAGAAAATGCATATCTCTGCTTGAAACCCCACGAAAACCAAGACATCTACTGTTCTGCATATCCAACGAACTGTGGAGTGGTGAAAACCCCAGAGAACGTGTTTCTCGCATTAAATAGCTCGAATAGAGCGATCTCGAAGATCCTGCATACTTCGGACAGAAGTCTCACCAAGATTATCGTACAAAATGCATATCTCAGCTTGAAACCCGACGAAAACCGAGTTATCTCCGGTTCTGCACATCAAACGTACCGTGGAGTGGCCAAAACACCAGAAAACGTGTTAGCGCATTAAGTAGCTGGAAAAGAGCGTTCTCGAAGATTCTGCATACTTCTGACAGAAGTCCACCAGGATTATCGTAGAAAATGAATATCTCAGCTTGAAACCCGACCGAAACCAAGATATCTCCGGTTCTGCATGTCAAACGTACTGTGGAGTGGTGAAAACACCAGAAAACGTGTTTCGTGCATTAAGTAGTTCGAAAAGAGCGATCTAGATGATTCTGCATACTTCTGACTGAAGTCTCACCAATATTATCGCAGAAAATGCATATCTCATCTTGAAACCCCACGAAAACCAAGATATCGCTTGTTCTGCATGTCAAACGCACTGTGGAGTGGTGAAAACACCAGATAACGTGTTTCTCGCATTAAATAGCTCGAAAAGAGCGATCTAGATGATTCAGCATACTTCGGACAGAAGTCTCTCCAAGATTATCGCAGGAAATGCATATCTCAGCTTGAAACCCGACGAAAACCAAAATATCGCCGGTTCTGCATATCAAACCAAATGTGGAGTGGTGAAAACACCAGATAACGTGTTTCTCGCATTAAATAGCTCGAAAAGCGCGATCTCGATGATTCTGCATACTTCTAACAGAAGTCTCACCAAGATTATCGCAGAAAATGCATATCTCTGCTTGAAACCCCACGAAAACCAAGACATCTACTGTTCTGCATATCCAACGAACTGTGGAGTGGTGAAACCCCCAGAAAACGTGTTTCTCGCATTAAATAGCTCGAAAAGAGTGCTCTCGATGTTTCTGCATACTTCGGACAGATGTTTTACCAAGCTTATCGTAGAAAATGCATATCTCAGCTTGAAACCCGACGAAAACCAAAATATCTCCGGTTCTGCATATCCAACGCACTGTGGAGTGGTGAAAACACCAGATAACGTGTTTCTCGCATTCAGTAGCTCGAAAAGAGCGATCTCGATGATTCTGCATACTTCGGACAGAAGTCTCAACAAGATGATAGCAGAAAATGCATATCTCAGCTTGAAACCCCACGAAAACCAAGGTATCTACTGTTCTGCATATCAAACGCACTGTGGAGTGGTGAAAACACCAGATAACGTGTTTCTCGCACTAGCTAGCTCGAAAAGAGCGATCTCGATGATTCAGCATACTTCGGACAGAGGTGTCACCAAGATTATCGCAGCAAATAGATATCTCAGCTTGAAACCCCACGAAAACCAAGATGTCGCCGGTTCTGCATATCAAACGCACTGTGGAGTGGTGAAACCACCAGAAAACGTGTTTCACGCATTAAGTAGCTCGAAAAGAGCGTTCTCGAAGATCCTGCATACTTCTGACAGAAGTCTCACCAAGATTGTCGTAGAAAATGCATATCTCAGCTTGAAACCCGACGAAAACCGAGTTATCTCCGGTTCTGCACATCAAACGTACCGTGGAGTGGTGAAAACACCAGAAAACGTGTTTCGCGCATTAAGTAGCTCGAAAAGAGCGTTCTCGAAGATTCTGCATACTTCTGACAGAAGTCTCACCAGGATTATCGTAGAAAATGCATATCTCAGCTTGAAACCCGACCGAAACCAAGATATCTCCGGTTCTGCATGTCAAACGTACTGTGGAGTGGTGAAAACACCAGAAAACGTGTTTCGTGCATTAGGTAGCTCGAAAAGAGCGATCTAGATGATTCTGCATCCTTGTGACAGAAGTCTCACCAATATTATCGCAGAAAATGCATATCTCAGCTGGAAACACCACGAAAATCGAGATATCGCCGGTTCTGCATATCAAACGCACTGTGGAGTGGTGAAAACAACCAGCGAACGTGTTTCTCGCATTAAATAGCTCGAAAAGAGCGATCTCGATGATCCTGCATACTTCGGACAGATGTCTCAACAAGATTATCGCAGAAAATGCATATCTCAGCTTGAAACCCGACGAAAACCGAGTTATCTCCGGTTCTGCATATCAAACGCACTGTGGAGTGCTGAAAATACCAGAAAACGTGTTTCTCGCATTAAATAGCTCGAAACGAGCGATCTCGATGATTCTGCATACTTCGGACAGATGTTTCACCAAGATTATCGTAGAAAATGCATATATCAGCTTGAATCCCGACGAAAACCAAAATATCGACGGTTCTGCATATCGAACCAACTGTGGAGTGGTGAAAACTCCAGATAACGTGTTTCTCGCATTAAATAGCTCGAAAAGTGCGATCTCGATGATTCTGCATACTTCTAACAGAAGTCTCACCAAGATTATCGCAGAAAATGCATATCTCAGCTTGAAACCCCACGAAAACCAAGATATCGCCGGTTCTGCATATCATACGCACTGTGGAGTGGTGAAAACACCGGATAAGTTTTTTCTCGCATTAACTAGCTCGAAAAGAGCGATCTCGATGTTTCAGCATACTTCGGACAGAAGTCTCACCAAGATTATCGTAGAAAATGCATATCTCGGCTTGAAACCCGACCGAAACCAAGATATCCCCGGTTCTGCATGTCAAACGTACTGTGGAGTGGTGAAAACACCAGAAAACGTGTTTCGTGCATTAAGTAGCTCGAAAACAGCGATCTAGATGATTCAGCATACTTCTGACAAAAGACCCACCAAGATTATCGCAGAAAATGCATATCTTAGCTGTAAACACCACGAAAATCAAGATATCGCCTGTTCTGCACATCAAATGCACTGTGGATTGGTGAAAACAACCAGAGAACGTGTTTCTCGCATTAAATAGCTCGAATAGTGCGATCTCGATGATTCTGCATACTTCTGACTGAAGTCTCACCAATATTATCGCAGAAAATGCATATCTCAGCTCGAAACCTCACGAAAATCAAGATGTTGCCGGTTCTGCATATCAAACGCATTGTGGAGTGGTGAAAACACCAGATAACGTGTTTCTCGCATTAAATAGCTCGCAAAGAGCGTTCTCTAAGGTCCTGCATACTTCTGACAGAAGTCTCACCAACATTATCGCAGAAAATGCATATCTCAGCTTGAAACCTCACGAGAACGAAGTTATCTCCGGTTCTGCATATCAAACGCACTGTGGAGTAGTGAAAACAACCAGATAACGTGTTTCTCGCATTAAATAGCTCGAATAGATCGACCTCGATGATTCTGCATACTTCTGACAGAAGTCTCACCAAGATTATCGTAGAAAATGCATATCTCAGCTTGAAACCCGACGAAACCCGAGTTATCTCCGGTTCTGCACATCAAACGTACCGCGGAGTGGTGAAAACACCAGAAAACGTGTTTCGTGCATTAAGTAGCTCGAAAAGAGCGATCTAGATGATTCTGCATACTTCTGTCAAAAGACCCACCAAGATTATCGCAGAAAATGCATTCCTCAGCTGGAAACACCACGAAAATCAAGATATCGCCGGTTCTGAATATCAAACGCACTGTGGAGTGGAGAAAACACCAGATAACGTGTTTCTCGCATTAAATAGCTCGAAAAGAGCGTTCTCGATGATCCTGCATACTTCTGACAGAAGTCTCACCAATATTATCGCAGAAAATGCATATCTCATCTCGAAACCTCACGAAAATCAAGATGTTGCCGGTTCTGCATATCAAACGCACTGTGGCGTGGTGAAAACAACCAGAGAACGTGTTTCTCGCATTAAATAGCTCGAAAAGCGCGCTCTCGATGTTTCTGCATACTTCGGACAGATGTTTCACCAAGATTATCGTAGAAAATGCAAATCTCAGCTTGAAACCCGACGAAAACCAAAATATCGCCGGTTCTGTATATCAAACGCACTGTGGAGTGGAGAAAACACCAGATAACGTGTTTCTCGCATTAAATAGCTCGAAAAGAGCGTTCTCGATGATCCTGCATACTTCTGACAGAAGTCTCACCAATATTATCGCAGAAAATGCATATCTCAGCTGGAAACTCCACGAAAATCAAGATATCGCCTGTTCTGCATATCACGCACTGTGGAGTGGTGAAAACAACCAGAGAACGTGTTTCTCGCATTAAATAGCTCAAAAAGAGCGATCTCGATGATTCAGCATACTTCGGACAGAAGTCTCACCAAGATTATCGTAGAAAATGCATATCTCAGCTTGAAACCCGACGGAAACCGTGTTATCTCCGGTTCTGCACATCAAACGTACCGTGGAGTGGTGAAAACACCAGAAAACGTGTTTCGCGCATTAAGTAGCTCGAAAAGAGCGTTCTCGAAGATTCTGCATACTTCTGACAGAAGTCTCGCCAGGATTATCGTAGAAAATGCATATCTCGGCTTGAAACCCGACCGAAACCAAGATATCTCCGGTTCTGCATGTCAAACGTACTGTGGAGTGGTGAAAACACCAGAAACCGTGTTTCGTGCATTAAGTAGCTCGAAAACAGCGATCTAGATGATTCAGCATACTTCTGACAAAAGACCCACCAAGATTATCGCAGAAAATGCATATCTCAGCTGTAAACACCACGAAAATCAAGATATCGCCTGTTCTGCACATCAAATGCACTGTGGATTGGTGAAAACAACCAGAGAACGTGTTTCTCGCATTAAATAGCTCGAATAGTGCGATCTCGATGATTCTGCATACTTCGGACAGAAGTGTCACAAAGATTATCGTAAAAATTGCATATCTCAGCTTGAAACCCCACGAAAACCAAGATATCGCTGGTACTGCATATCAAACGCACTGTGGAGTGGTGAAAACACCAGATAACGTGTTTCTCGCATTAAATATCTCGAAAAGAGCGTTTTCGAAGATCCTGCATACTTCTGACAGAAGTCTCACCAAGATTATCGTAGAAAATGCATATCTCAGCTTGAAACTCGACCGAAACCAAGATATCTCCAGTTCTGCATGTCAAACGTACTGTGGAGTGGTGAAAACACCAGAAAACGTGTTTCGTGCATTAAGTAGCTCGAAAAGAGCGCTCTCGATGTTTCTGCATACATCGGACAGATGTTTCACCAAGATTATCATAGAAAATGCATATCTCAGCTTGAAACCCGACGAAAACCAAAATATCGCCGGTTCTGCATATCAAACCAACTGTGGAGTGGTGAAAACACCAGATAACGTGTTTCTCGCATTAAATAGCTCGAAACGAGCGATCTCGATAATTCTGCATACTTCGGACAGAAGTCTCACCAAGATTATCGTAAAAAATGCATATCTCAGCTTGAAACCCCACGAAAGCCAAGATATCGCTGGTTCTGCATATCAAACGCACTGTGGAGTGGTGAAAACACCGGATAAGGTTTTTCTCGCATTAACTAGCTCGAAAAGAGCGATCTCGATGTTTCAGCATACTTCGGACAGAAGTCTCACCAAGATTATCGCAGAAAATGCATATCTCAGCTTGAAACCCCACGAAAACCAAGATAACGCCGGTTCTGCATATCATACGCACTGTGGAGTGGTGAAAACACCAGATATCGTGTTTCGCGCATGAAATAGCTCTAAACGAGCTATCTCGATGATTAAGCATACTTCGGACAGAAGTCTCACCAAGATTATCGCAGAAAATGCATATCTCAGCTTGAAACCCCACGAAAACCAAGATATCGCCGGTTCTGCATATCATACGCACTGTGGAGTGGTGAAAACACCAGATATCGTGTTTCGCGCATGCAATAGCTCTAAACGAGCTATATCGATGATTAAGCATACTTCGGACAGAAGTCTCACCAAGATTATCGTAAAAAATGCATATCTCAGCTTGAAACCCCACGAAAGCCAAGATATCGCTGGTTCTGCATATCAAACGCACTGTGGAGTGGTGAAAACACCGGATGAGGTTTTTCTCGCATTAACTAGCTCGAAAAGAGCGATCTCGATGTTTCAGCATACTTCGGACAGAAGTCTCACCAAGATTATCGCAGAAAATGCATATCTCAGCTTGAAACCCCACGAAAACCAAGATATCGCCGGTTCTGCATATCATACGCACTGTGGAGTGGTGAAAACACCAGATATCGTGTTGCTCGCATTAACTAGCTCGAAAAGAGCGTTCTCGATGATTCTGCATACTTCTCATAGATGAAACACCAAGATTATCGCAGAAAATGCATATTTCAGCTGGAAACCCCACGAAAACCAAGTTATCGGCGGCTCTACAAATCAAACGCACTGTGGAGTGGTCAAAACACCAGAAAACTTGTTTTTTCGCATTAAATAGCTCGAAACGAGCGATCTAGATGATTCTGCATACTTCTGACTGAAGTCTCACCAATATTACCGTAGAAAATGCATATCTCATCTTGAAACCCGACGAAATCCAAGATGTCGTCGGTTCTGCATATCAATCGCACTGTGGAGTGGTGAAAACACCAGATAACGTGTTTCTCGCATTAAATAGCTCGATACGAGCGATCTAGATCATTCTGCATCCTTCTGACTGAAGTCTCACCAATATTATCGCAGAAAATGCATATCTCAGATAGAAACCTCACGAAAATCAAGATGTCGCCGGTTCTGCATATCAAACGCACTGTGGAGTGGTGAAAACAACCAGATAACGTGTTTCTCGCATTAAATAGCTCGAAACGTGCGATCTAGATGATCCTGCATACTTCTGACTGAAGTCTCACCAATATTATCGCAGAAAATGCATATCTCAGCTTGAAACCCGACGAAAACCAAGATATCGCCGGTTCTGCATATCAGACGCACCGTGGAGTGTTGAAAACACCAGATAACGTGTTTCTCGCATTAAATAGCTCGAAAAGAGCGATCTAGATGATTCAGCATACTTCGGACAGAAGTCTCACCAAGATTATCGCAGGAAATGCATATCTCAGCTTGAAACTCCACGAAAACCAAGATATCTCAGGTTCTGCATATCCATCGAACTGTGGAGTGTTGAAAACCCCAGAAAACGAGTTTCTCGCATTAAATAGCTCGAAAAGAGCGCTCTCGATGTTTCTGCATACTTCGGACAGATGTTTCACCAAGCTTATCGTAGAAAATGCATATCTCAGCTTGAAACCCCACGAAAACCAGGATATCTACTGTTCTGCATATCCAACGAACTGTAGAGTGGTGAAAACACCAGATAACGTGTTTCTCGCATTAAATAGCTCGAAACGAGCGATCTCGATGTTTGTGCATACTTCGGACAGAAATCTCACCAAAATTATCGTAAAAAATGCATATCTCAGCTTGAAACCCCACGAAAACCAAGATACCGCTGGTTCTGCATATCAAACGCACTGTGGAGTGCTGAAAACACCAGATAACGTGTTTGTCGCAATAAGTAGCTCGAAAAGAGCGTTCTCGAAGATCCTGCATACTTCTGACAGAAGTCTCACCAAGATTATCGTAGAAAATGCATATCTCAGCTTGAAACCCGACGAAAACCGAGTTATCTCCGGTTCTGCACTTCAAACATACCGTGGAGTGGTGAAAACACCAGAAAACGTGTTTCGCGCATTAAGTAGCTCGAAGAGAGCGTTCTCGAAGATTCTGCATACTTCTGACAGAAGTCTCACCAGGATTATCGTAGAAAATGCATATCTCAGCTTGAAACCCGACCGAAACCAAGATATCTCCGGTTCTGCATGTCAAACGTACTGTGGAGTGGTGAAAACACCAGAAAACGTGTTTCGTGCATTAAGTAGCTCGAAAAGAACGATCTAGATGATTCTGCATACTTCTGACAAAAGACCCACCAAGATTATCGCAGAAAATGCATATCTCATCTGGAAACACCTCGAAAATCAAGATATCGCCTGTTCTGCATATCAAAAGCACTGTGGAGTGGTGAAAACACCAGATAACGTGTTTCTCGCATTAAATAGCTCGAAACGAGCGATCTCGATGTTTGTGCATACTTCGGACGGAAATCCCACCAAGATTATCGCAGAAAATGCATATTTCAGCTGGAAACCCCACGAAAAGCAAGTTATCGGTGGCTCTACATATCAAACGCACTGTGGAGTGGTCAAAACACCAGAAAACTTGTTTTTTCGCATTAACTAGCTCGAAAAGAGCGTTCTCGATGATTCTGCATACTTCTCATAGATGAAACACCAAGATTATCGCAGAAAATGCATATTTCAGCTGGAAACACGACGAAATCCAAGACGTCGTCGGTTCTGCATATCAATCGCACTGTGGAGTGGTGAAAACACCAGATAACGTGTTTCTCGCATTAAATAGCTCGATGCGAGCGATCTAGATCATTCTGCATCCTTCTGACTGAAGTCTCACCAATATTATCGCAGAAAATGCATATCTCAGCTAGAAACCTCACGAAAATCAAGATGTCGCCGGTTCTGCATATCAAACGCACTATGGAGTGGTGAAAACAACCAGATAACGTGTTTCTCGCATTAAATAGCTCGAAACGGGCGATCTAGATGATTCTGCATACTTCTGACTGAAGTCTCACCAAGATTATCGCAGAAAATGCATATCTCAGCTGGAAACACCACGAAAACCAAGTTATCGGCGACTCTAAATATCAAACGCACTGTGGAGTGTTGAAAACACCAGAATACGTGTTTCTCGCATTAAGTAGCTCGCAAAGAGCGTTCTCGAAGATTCTGCATACTTCTGACAGATGTCTCACCAAGATTATCGCAGAAAATGCATATCTCAGCTGGAAACCCCACGAAATCAAGATGTCGCCGGTTCTGCATATCAAACGCACTGTGGAGTGGCGAAAACACCAGAAAACGTGTTTGTCGCATTAACTAGCTCGAAAAGAGCGTTCTGGATGATTCTGCATACTTCTGACAGAAGACTCACCGAGAGTATCGTAGAAAATGCATATCTCAGCTGGAAACCCCGCGAAAACCAAGATATCGCCGGTTCTGCATATCAGACGCACTGTGGAATGCTGAAAACACCAGAAAACGTGTTTGTCGCATTAACTAGTTCGAAAAGAGAGTTCTCGATGATTCTGCATACTTCCCATTGATGAAACACAAAGATTATCGCAGAAAATGCATATCTCAGCTGGAAACACCACGAAAACCAAGTTATCGGCGACTCTAAATATCAAACGCACTGTGGAGTGTTGAAAACACCAGAATACGTGTTTCTCGCATTAAGTAGCTCGCAAAGAGCGTTCTCGAAGATTCTGCATACTTCTGACAGATGTCTCACCAAGATTATCGCAGAAAATGCATATCTCAGCTGGAAACCCCACGAAATCAAGATGTCGCCGGTTCTGCATATCAAACGCACTGTGGAGTGCTGAAATCACCAGATAACGTGTTTGTCGCAATAAGTAGCTCGAAAAGAGCGTTCTCGAAGATCCTGCATACTTCTGACAGAAGTCTCACCAAGATTATCGTAGAAAATGCATATCTCAGCTTGAAACCCGACGAAAACCGAGTTATCTCCGGTTCTGCACTTCAAACATACCGTGGAGTGGTGAAAACACCAGAAAACGTGTTTCGCGCATTAAGTAGCTCGCAAAGAGCGTTCTCGAAGATTCTGCATACTTCTGACAGAAGTCTCACCAGGATTATCGTAGAAAATGCATATCTCAGCTTGAAACCCGACCGAAACCAAGATATCTCCGGTTCTGCATGTCAAACGTACTGTGGAGTGTTGAAAACACCAGAAAACGAGTTTCGTGCATTAAGTAGCTCGAAAAGAGCGATCTAGATGATTCTGCATACTTCTGACAAAAGACCCACCAAGATTATCGCAGAAAATGCATATCTCATCTGGAAACACCTCGAAAATCAAGATATCGCCTGTTCTGCATATCAAACGCACTGTGGAGTGGTGAAAACAACCAGAGAACGTGTTTCTCACATTAAATAGCTCGAAAAGAGCGATCTCGATGATTCAGCATACTTCGAACAGAACTCTCACCAAGATTATCGCAGGAAATGCATATCTCAGCTTGAAACCCCACGAAAACCAAGATATCTCCGGTTCTGCATATCCAACGAACTGTGGAGTGGTGAAAACCCCAGAAAACGTGTTTCTCGCATTAAATAGCTCTAATAGAGCGCTCTCGACGTTTCTGCATACTTCGGACAGATGTTTCACCAAGCTTATCGTAGAAAATGCATATCTCAGCTTGAAACCCGACGAAAACCAAAATATCTGCGGATCTGCATATCCAACGCACTGTGGAGTGATGAAAACACCAGATAACGTGTTTCTTGCATTAAATAGCTCGAAAAGTGCGATCTCGAAGATTCTGCATACTTTTGACAGAAGTCTCACCAAGATTTTCGTAGAAAATGCATATCTCAGCTTGAAACCCCACGAAAACCAAGATATCGCTGGTTCTGCATATCAAACGCACTGTGGAGTGGTGAAAACCCCAGAAAACGTGTTTCTCGCATTAAATAGCTCGAATAGAGCGATCTCGATGATTCTTCATACTTCGGACAGAAGTCTCACCAATATTATCGCAGAAAATGCATATCTCAGCTCGAAACCTCACGAAAATCAAGATGTTGCTGGTTCTGCATATCAAACGCACTGTGGAGTGGTGAAAACAACCAGAGAACGTGTTTCTCGCATTAAATAGCTCGAAAAGTGCGATCTCGAAGATTCTGCATACTTCTGACAGAAGTCTCACCAAGATTTTCATAGAAAATGCATATCTCAGCTTGAAACCCGACCGAAACCAAGATATCTCCGGTTCTGCATGTCAAACGCACTGTGGAGTGGTGAAAACACCAGATAACGTGTTTCTCGCTGTAACTAGCTCGAAAAGAGAGATCTCGATGATTCAGCATACTTCGGACAGAAGTCTCAACAAGATTATCGCAGAAAATGCATATCTCAGCTTGAAACCCCACGAAAACCAAGATATGTACTGTTCTGCATATCAAACGCACTGTGGAGTGGTGAAAACACCAGATAACGTGTTTCTCGCACTAACTAGCTCGAAAAGAGCGATCTCGATGATGCAGCATACTTCGGACAGAAGTCTCACCATGATTATCGCAGAAAATGCATATCTCAGCTTGAAACCCCACGAAAAAAAAGATATCGTCGGTTCTGCATATCCAACGCACTGTGGAGTGGTGAAAACACCAGATAACGTGTTTCTCGCATTAAATAGCTCGAAACGAGCGATCTCGATGCTTCTGCATACTTCGGACAGAAGTCTCACCAAAATTATCGTAAAAAATGCATATCTCAGCTTGAAACCCCACGAAAACCAAGATATCGCTGTGTTCAGCATATCAAACGCACTGTGGAGTGGTGAAAACCCCAGAAAACGTGTTTCTCGCATTAAATAGCTCGAATAGAGCGATCTCGATGATTCTTCATACTTCGGACAGAAGTCTCAACAAGATTATCGTAAAAAATGCATATCTCAGCTTGAAACCCCACGAAAGCCAAGATATCGCTGGTTCTGCATATCCAACGCACTGTGGAGTGGTGAAAACACCAGATAACGTGTTTCTCGCATTAAATAGCTCGAAACGAGCGATCTCGATGATTCTGCATACTTCGGACAGAAGTCTCAACAAGATTATCGCAGAAAATGCATATCTCATCTTGAAACCCCACGAAAACCAAGATATGTACTGTTCTGCATATCAAACGCACTGTGGAGAGGTGAAAACCCCAGAAAACGTGTTTCTCGCATTAAATAGCTCGAATACAGCGATCTCGATGATTCTTCATTCTTCGGACAGAAGTCTCAACAAGATTATCGAAAAAAATGCATATCTCAGCTTGAAACCCCACGAAAGCCAAGATATCGATGGTTCTGCATATCAAACGCACTGTGGAGTGCTGAAAATACCGGATAAGGTTTTTCTCGCATTAGCTAGCTCGAAAAGAGCGATCTCGATGTTTCAGCATACTTCGGACAGAAGTCCACCAAGTTTATCGCAGAAAATGCATATCTCAGCTTGAAACCCCACGAAAACCAAGATATCGCCGGTTCTGCATATCATACGCACTGTGGAGTGGTGAAAACACCAGATAACGTGTTTCTCGCATTAAATAGCTCGAAACAAGCGATCTCGATGATTAAGCATACTTCGGACAGAAGTCTCAACAAGATTATCGTAGAAAATGCATATCTCAGCTTGAAACCCCACGAAAACCAAGATATTGCTGGTTCTGCATATCAAACGCACTGTGGAGTGGTGAAAACCCCAGAAAACGTGTTTCTCGCATTAAATAGCTCGAATAGAGCGATCTCGATGATTCTTCATACTTCGGACAGAAGTCTCACCAATATTATCGCAGAAAATGCATATCTCAGCTCGAAACCTCACGAAAATCAAGATGTTGCTGGTTCTGCATATCAAACGCACTGTGGAGTGGTGAAAACAACCAGAGAACGTGTTTCTCGCATTTAATAGCTCGAAAAGTGCGATCTCGAAGATTCTGCATACTTCTGACAGAAGTCTCACCAAGATTTTCGTAGAAAATGCATATCTCAGCTTGAAACCCGACCGAAACCAAGATATCTCCGGTTCTGCATGTCAAACGCACTGTGGAGTGGTGAAAACAACAGATAACGTGTTTCTCGCTGTAACTAGCTCGAAAAGAGCGATCTCGATGATTCAGCATACTTCGGACAGAAGTCTCACCAAGATTATCGCAGGAAATGCATATCTCAGCTTGAAATGCCACGAAAACCAAGGTATCGCTGGTTCTGCATATCAAACGCACTGTGGAGTGGTGAAAACACCAGATAACGTGTTTCTCGCAATAAATAGCTCGAAAAGAGCGATCTCGATGGTTCTGCATACTTCGGACAGAAGTCTCAACAAGATTATCGCAGAAAATGCATATCTCAGCTTGAAACCCCACGAAAACCAAGATATCTACTGTTCTGCATATCAAACGCACTGTGGAGTGGTGAAAACACCAGATAACGTGTTTCTCGCTCTAACTAGCTCGAAAAGAGCGATCTCGATGATTCAGCATACTTCGGACAGAAGTCTCACCAAGATTATCGCAGGAAATGCATATCTCAGCTTGAAATGCCACGAAAACCAAGATATCGCTGGTTCTGCATATCAAACGCACTGTGGAGTGGTGAAAACACCAGATAACGTGTTACTCGCATTAAATAGCTCGAAAAGAGCGATCTAGATGATACAGCATACTTCGGACAGAAGTCTCACCAAGATTATCGCAGGAAATGCATATTTGAGCTTGAAACCCGACGAAAACCAAAATATCGCCGGTTCTGCATATCAAACCAACTGTGGAGTGGTGCAAACACCATATAACGTGTTTCTCGCATTAAATAGCTCGAAACGAGCGATCTCGATGGTTCTGCATACTTCGGACAGATATCTCACCAAAATTATCGAAAAAAATGCATATCTCAGCTTGAAACCCCACGAAAGCCAAGATATCGCTGGTTCTGCATATCAAACGCACTGTGGAGTGGTGAAAACACCAGATAACGTGTTTCTCGCATTAAGTAGCTCGAAACGAGCGATCTAGATGATTCAGCATACTTCGGACAGAAGTCTCACCAAGATTATCGCAGGAAATGCGTATCTCAGCTTGAAATGCCAAGAAAACCAAGATATCGCTGGTTCTGCGTATCAAACCAACTGTGGAGTGGTGCAAACACCAGATAACGTGTTTCTCGCATTAAATAGCTCGAAAAGAGCGATCTAGATGATTCAGCATACTTCGGACAGTAGTCTCACCAAGATTATCGCAGGAAATGCATATCTCAGCTTGAAACCCCACGAAAACCAAGATATCTCAGGTTCTGCATATCCAACGAACTGTGGAGTGTTGAAAACCCCAGAAAACGAGTTTCTCGCATTAAATAGCTCGAAAAGAGCGCTCTCGACGTTTCTGCATACTCCGGACAGATGTTTCACCAAGCTTATCGTAGAAAATGCATATCTCAGCTTGAAACCCGACGAAAACCAAAATATCTCCGGTTCTGTATAACCAAAGCATTGTGGAGTGGTAAAAACACCAGATAACGTGTTTCTCGCATTAAACAGCTCGAAACAAGCGATCTCGATGATTAAGCATACTTCGGACAGAAGTCTCACCAAGATTATCGTAAAAAATGCATATCTCAGCTTGAAACCCCACGAAAACCAAGATATCGCTGGTTCTGCATATCAAACGCACTGTGGAGTGGTGAAAACCCCAGAAAACGTGTTTCTCGCATTAAATAGCTCGAATAGAGCGATCTCGATGATTCTTCATACTTCGGACAGAAGTCTCAACAAGATTATCGTAAAAAATGCATATCTCAGCTTGAAACCCCACGAAGGCCAAGATATCGCTGGTTCTGCATATCAAACGCACTGTGGAGTGGTGAAAACACCAGATAACGTGTTTCTCGCATTAAGTAGCTCGAAACGAGCGTTCTCGATGATTCTGCATACTTCGGACAGAAGTCTCACCAAGATTATCGCAGGAAATGCATATCTCAGCTTGAAATCCCACGAAAACCAAAATATCTGCGGTTCTGCATATCCAACGCACTCTGGAGTGGTGAAAACACCAGATATCGTGTTTCTCGCATTAAATAGCTCGAAACGAGCGATCTCGATGATTCTGCATACTTCGGACAGCAGTCTCACCAAGATTATCGTAGAAAATGCATGTCTCAGCTAGAAACCCGACCGAAACCAAGATATCGCTGGTACTGCATATCAAACGCACTGTGGAGTGGTGAAAACACCAGATAACGTGTTTCTCGCAATAAATAGCTCGCAAAGAGCGCTCTCGATGTTTCTGCATACTTCTGACAGAAGTCTCACCAAGATTATCGTAGAAAATGCATATCTCAGCTTGAAACCCGACCGAAACCAAGATATCTCCGGTTCTGCATGTCAAACGCACTGTGGAGTGGTGAAAACACCAGATAACGTGTTTCTCGAATTAAACAGCTCGAATCAAGCGATCTCGATGATTAAGCATACTTCGGACAGAAGTCTCACCAAGATTATCGTAAAGAATGCATATCTCAGCTTGAAACCCCAAGAAAACCAAGATATCGCTGGTTCTGCATATCAAACGCACTGTGGAGTGGTGAAAACCCCAGAAAACGTGTATATCGCATTAAATAGCTCGAATAGAGCGATCTCGATGATTCTTCATACTTCGGACAGAAGTCTCAACAAGATTATCGTAAAAAATGCATATCTCAGCTTGAAACCCCACGAAAGCCAAGATATCGCTGGTTCTGCATATCAAACGCACTGTGGAGTGGTGAAAACACCAGATAACGTGTTTCTCGCAATTAAGTAGCTCGAAACGAGCGTTCTCGATGATTCTGCATACTTCGGACAGAAGTCTCACCAAGATTATCGCAGAAAATGCATATCTCAGCTTGAAACCCCACGACAACCAAGATATCTACTGTTCTGCATATCAAACGCACTATGGAGTGGTGAAAACACCAGATAACGTGTTTCTCGCAATTAAGTAGCTCGAAACGAGCGTTCTCGATGATTCTGCATACTTCGGACAGAAGTCTCAACAAGATTATCGCAGAAAATGCATATCTCAGCTTGAAACCCCACGAAAACCAAGATATCGCTGTGTTCAGCATATCAAACGCACTGTGGAGTGGTGAACACCCCAGAAAACGTGTTTCTCGCATTAAATAGCTCGAATAGAGCGATCTCGATGATTCTTCATACTTCGGACAGAAGTCTCACCAAGATTATCGTAAAAAATGCATATCTCAGCTTGAAACCCCACGAAAGCCAAGATATCGCTGGTTCTGCATATCTAACGCACTGTGGAGTGGTGAAAACACCGGATAAGGTTTTTCTCGCATTAACTAGCTCGAAAAGAGCGATCTAGATGATTCTGCATACTTCTGACAAAAGACCCACCAAGATTATCGCAGAAAATGCATATCTCAGCTGGAAACACCTCGAAAATCAAGATATCGCCTGTTCTGCATATCAAACGCACTGTGGAGTGCTGAAAACACCAGATAACGTGTTTCTCGCACTAACTAGCTCGAAAAGAGCGATCTCGATGATTCAGCATACTTCGGACAGAAGTCTCACCACGATTATCGCAGAAAATGCATATCTCAGCTTGAAACCCTACGAAAACCAAGACATCGCCGGTTCTGCATATCAAACGCACTGTGGAGTGGTGAAAACACCAGATAACGTGTTTCTCGCATTAAATAGCTCGAAAAGAGCGATCCCGATGATTCTGCATACTTCTGACAGAAGACTCACCAAGAGTATCGCTGAAAATGCATATCTCAGCTGGAAACACCACGAACATCAAGATATCGCCGGTTCGGCATATCAAACGCACTGTGGAATGTTGAAAACACCAGAAAAGTAGTTTTTTCGCATTAAATAGCTCGAAAAGAGCGATATAGATGATTCTGCATAATTCTGTCTGAAGTCTCAACAAGATTATCGCAGAAAATGCATGTCTCAGCATGAAACCTCACGAAAATCAAGATGTCGCCGGTTCTGCATATCAAACGCACTGTGGAGTGGTGAAAACAACCAGATAACGTGTTTCTCGCATTAAATAGCTCGAAAAGAGCGATCTAGATGATTCTGCATACTTCTGGCAGAAGACTCATATAGATTATCGCAGAAAATGCATATCTCAGCTGGAAACACCACGAAAATCAAGATATCGCCGGTTCTGCATATCAAACGCACTGTGGAGTGGTGAAAACAACCAGATAACGTGTTTGTCGCATCAAATAACTGGAAAAGAGCGATCTAGATGATTCTGCATACTTCTGGCAGAAGACTCACCTAGATTATCGCAGAAAATGCATATCTCAGCTTGATACCCTACGACAGCCAAGATGCCGCCGGTTCTGCATATCAAACGCACAGTGGAGTGGTGAAAACACCATATAGCGTGTTTCTCGCATTAAATAGCTCGAAACGAACGATCTAGATGATTCTGCATACTTCTGACTGAAGTCTCACCAATATTATCGCAGAAAATGCATATCTCAGCTTGAAACCCGATGAAAACCAAGTTATCGGCGGCTCTACATATCAAACGCACTGTGGAGTGGTCAAAACACCAGAAAACTTGTTTTTTCCCATTAAATAGCTCGAAACGAGCGATCTCGATGATTCTGCATACTTCTGACAGAAGACTCACCAAGATTATCGTAGAAAATGCATATCTCAGCTTGAATCCCGACCGTAACCAAGATATCTCCGGTTCTGCATGTCAAACGCACTGTGGAGTGGCGAAAACCCCAGATAACGTGTTTCTCGCATTAAGTAGCTCGAAAAGAGCGATCTCGATGATTGCGCATACTTCTGACTGAAGTCTCACCAAGATTATTGCAGAAAATGCATATCTCAGCTTGATACCCGACGAAAGCCAAGATGTCGCCGGTTCTGCATATCAAACGCACTGTGGAGTGGTGAAAACACCAGATAACGTGTTTCTCGCATTCAAGAGCTCGAAAAGAGGTATCTCGATGATTGTGCATACTTCTGACAGAAGACTCACCAAGATTATCGCAAAAATGCATATCACAGCTTGAAACCCCCCGAAAATCAAGATGTTGCCGGTTCTGCATATCAAACGCACTGTGGAGTGGTGAAAACAACCAGAGAACGTGTTTCTCGCATTAAATAGCTCGAATAGAGCGATCTCGTTGATTCTGCATACTTCGGACAGAAGTCTCACCAAGATTACCCTAAAAAATGCATATCTCAGCTTGAAACCCCCCGAAAACGAACATATCGCTGGTACTGCATATCAAACGCACTGTGGAGTGGTGAAAACACCAGATAACGTTTCTCGCATTAAATAGTTCGAAAAGAGCGTTCCCGAAGATCCTGCATACTTCTGACAGAAGTCTCCCCAAGATTATCGTAGAAAATGCATATCTCAGCTTGAAACCCGACGAAAACCGAGTTATCTCCGGTTCTGCCCAACAAACGTACCGTGGAGTGGTGAAAACACCAGAAAACGTGTTTCGCGCATTAAATAGCTCGAAAAGAGCGATCTCGAAGATTCTGCATACTTCTGACAGGAGTCTCCTCAGGATTATCGTAGAAAATGCATATCTCAGCTTGAAACCCGACCGAAACCAAGATATCACCGGTTCTGCATGTCAAACGTACTGTGGAGTGGTGAAAACACCAGAAAACGTGTTTCGTGCATTAAGTAGCTCGAAGAGAGCGATCTAGATGATTCTGCATACTTCTGACAAAAGACCCACCAAGATTATCGCAGAAAATGCATATCTCAGCTGGAAACACCACGAAAATCAAGATATCGCCTGTTCTACATATCAAACGCACTGTGGAGTGGTGAAAACAACCAGAGAACGTGTTTCTCGCATTAAATAGTTCGAAAAGAGCGATCTCGATGATTCAGCATACTTCGGACAGAAGTCTCACCAAGATTATCGCAGGAAATGCATATCTCAGCTTGAAACCCCGCGAAAACCAAGATATCTCCGGTTCTGCATATGCAACGAACTGTGGAGTGGTGAAAACCCCAGAAAACGAGTTTCTCGCATTAAATAGCTCGAAAAGAGCTCTCTCGATGTTTCTGCATACTTCGGACAGATGTTTCACCAAGTTTATCGTAGAAAATGCATATGTCAGCTTGAAACCCGACGACAACCAAAATATCTCCGGTTCTGCATATCCAACGCACTGTGGAGTGGTGAAAACACCAGATAACGTATTTCTCGCATTAAATAGCTCGAAACGAGCGATCTCGATGAGTCAGCATACTTCGGACAGAAGTCTCACCAAGATTATCGCAGGAAATGCATATCTCAGCTTGAAACCCCACGAAAACCAAGATATCTCCGGTTCTGCATATCCAACGAACTGTGGAGTGGTGAAAACCTCAGAAAACGTGTTTCTCGCATTAAATAGCTCGAAACGAGCGATCTCGATGATTCTGCATACTTCGGACAGACGTTTCAACAAGATTATCGCAGAAAATGCATATCTCAGCTTGAAACCCCACGAAAACCAAGATATCTCCGGTTCTGCATATCCAACGCACTGTGGAGTGGTGAAAACCTCAGAAAACGAGTTTCTCGCATTAAATAGCTCGAAAAGAGCGATATCGATGATTGTGCATACTTCGGACAGAAGTCTCACCAATATTATCGCAGAAAATGCATACCTCAGCTTGAAACCTCACGAAAATCTAGATGTCGCCGGTTCTGCATATCAAACGCACTGTGGAATGTTGAAAACACCAGAAAACTGGTTTTTTCGCATTAAATAGCTCGAAAAGAGCGTTCTCGATGATTCCGCATACTTCTCATAGATGAAACACCAAGATTATCGCGCAAAATGCAAATTTCAACTGTAAACCCCACGAGAACGAAGTTATCGGCGGCTCTACATATCAAACGCACTGTGGGGTGGTGAAAACACCAGAAAACGTGTTTCTCGCATTACATAGCTCGAAAAGAGCGTTCTCGATGATTCCGCATACTTCTGACAGAAGACTCACCAAGATGATCGCAGAAAATGCATATCTCAGCTGGAAACCCCACGAAAACAACGATACCGTCGGTTCTGCATATCAGACGCACTGTGGAATGTTGAAAACACAAGAAAACGTGTTTCTCGCATTAACTAACTCGAAAAGAGCGTTCTCGATGATTCTGCATACTTCTCATAGATGAAGCACCAAGATTATCGCAGAAAATGCTTATTTCAGCTGGAAACCCCACGAAAACCAAGCTATCGGCGGCTCTACATATCAAACGCACTGTGGGGTGGTGAAAACACCAGAAAACGTGTTTCTCGCATTAAATAGCTCGAATAGAGCGATCTCGATGATTCTGCATACTTCTGACAGAAGACTCACCAAGATGATCGCAGAAAATGCATATCTCAGCTTCAAACCCGACCGAAACGAAGACATCTCCGGTTCTGCATGTCTAACGTACTGTGGAGTGGTGAATACACCAGAAAACGTGTTTCTCGCAGTAAGTAGCTCGAAAAGAGCGATCTAGATGATTCTGCATACTTCTGGCAGAAGACTCACCAAGCTTATCCCAGAAAATGCATATCTCAGCTGGAAACACCACGAAAATCAAGATATCGCCGGTTCCGCATATCAGACGCACTGTGGAATGTTGAAAACACCAGAAAACGTGTTTCTCGCATTAACTAGCTCGAAAAGAGCGTTCTCGATGATTCTGCATACTTCTCATAGATGAAACACCAAGATTATCGCAGAAAATGCATATTTCAGCTGGGAACCCCACGAAAACCAAGTTATCGGCGGCTCTACATATCAAATGCACTGTGGAGTGGTGAAAACACCAGAAAACGTGTTTCTCGCATTAAATAGCTCGAATAGAGCGATCTCGATGATTCTGCATACTTCTGACAGAAGACTCACCAAGATGAACGCAGAAAATGCATATCTCAGCTTGAAACCCGACCGAAACGAAGATATCTCCGGTTCTGCATGTCTAACGTACTGTGGAGTGGTGAATACACCAGAAAACGTGTTTCTCGCATTAAGTAGCTCGAAAAGAGCGATCTAGATGATTCTGCATACTTCTGGCAGAAGACTCACCAAGCTTATCGCAGAAAATGCATATCTCAGCTTGAAACCCCGCGAAAACCAAGATATCTCCGGTTCTGCATACGCAACGAACTGTGGAGTGGTGAAAACCCCAGAAAACGAGTTTCTCGCATTAAATAGCTCGAAAAGAGCTCTCTCGATGTTTCTGCATACTTCGGACAGATGTTTCACCAAGTTTATCGTAGAAAATGCATATCTCAGCTTGAAACCCGACGACAACCAAAATATCTCCGGTTCTGCATATCCAAAGCACTGTGGAGTGGTGAAAACACCAGATAACGTATTTCTCGCATTAAATAGCTCGAAACGAGCGATCTCGATGATTCAGCATACTTCGGACAGAAGTCTCACCAAGATTATCGCAGGAAATGCATATCTCAGCTTGAAACCCCACGAAAACCAAGATATCTCCGGTTCTGCATATCCAACGAACTGTGGAGTGCTGAAAACCTCAGAAAACGTGTTTCTCGCATTAAATAGCTCGAAACGAGCGATCTCGATGATTCTGCATACTTCGGACAGAAGTTTCAACAAGATTATCGCAGAAAATGCATATCTCAGCTTGAAACCCCACGAAAACCAAGATATCTCCGGTTCTGCATATCCAACGCACTGTGGAGTGGTGAAAACAATAGATAACGTATTTCTCGCATTAAATAGCTCGAAACGAGCGATCTCGATGATTCAGCATACTTCGGACAGAAGTCTCACCAAGATTATCGCAGGAAATGCATATCTCAGCTTGAAACCCCACGAAAACCAAGATATCTCCGGTTCTGCATATCCAACGAACTGTGGAGTGGTGAAAACCTCAGAAAACGTGTTTCTCGCATTAAATAGCTCGAAACGAGCGATCTCGATGATTCTGCATACTTCGGACAGAAGTTTCAACAAGATTATCGCAGAAAATGCATATCTCAGCTTGAAACCCCACGAAAACCAAGATATCTCCGGTTCTGCATATCCAACGCACTGTGGAGTGGTGAAAACCTCAGAAAACGAGTTTCTCGCATTAAATAGCTCGAAAACAGCGATATCGATGATTGTGCATACTTCGGACAGAAGTCTCACCAATATTATCGCAGAAAATGCATACCTCAGCTTGAAACCTCACGAAAATCTAGATGTCGCCGGTTCTGCGTATCAAACGCACTGTGGAATGTTGAAAACACCAGAAAACTGGTTTTTTCGCATTAAATAGCTCGAAAAGAGCGTTCTCGATGATTCCGCATACTTCTCATAGATGAAACACCAAGATTATCACGCAAAATGCAAATTTCAACTGTAAACCCCACGAGAACGAAGTTATCGGCGGCTCTACATATCAAACGCACTGTGGGGTGGTGAAAACACCAGAAAACGTGTTTCTCGCATTACATAGCTCGAAAAGAGCGTTCTCGATGATTCCGCATACTTCTGACAGAAGACTCACCAAGATGATCGCAGAAAATGCATATCTCAGCTGGAAACCCCACGAAAACAACGATACCGTCGGTTCTGCATATCAGACGCACTGTGGAATGTTGAAAACACAAGAAAACGAGTTTCTCGCATTAACTAACTCGAAAAGAGCGTTCTCGATGATTCTGCATACTTCTCATAGATGAAGCACCAAGATTATCGCAGAAAATGCTTATTTCAGCTGGAAACCCCACGAAAACCAAGTTATCGGCGGCTCTACATATCAAACGCACTGTGGGGTGGTGAAAACACCAGAAAACGTGTTTCTCGCATTAAATAGCTCGAATAGAGCGATCTCGATGATTCTGCATACTTCTGACAGAAGACTCACCAAGATGATCGCAGAAAATGCATATCTCAGCTTGAAACCCGACCGAAACGAAGACATCTCCGGTTCTGCATGTCTAACGTACTGTGGAGTGGTGAATACACCAGAAAACGTGTTTCTCGCAGTAAGTAGCTCGAAAAGAGCGATCTAGATGATTCTGCATACTTCTGGCAGAAGACTCACCAAGCTTATCGCAGAAAATGCATATCTCAGCTGGAAACACCACGAAAATCAAGATATCGCCGGTTCCGCATATCAGACGCACTGTGGAATGTTGAAAACACCAGAAAACGTGTTTCTCGCATTAACTAGCTCGAAAAGAGCGTTCTCGATGATTCTGCATACTTCTCATAGATGAAACACCAAGATTATCGCAGAAAATGCATATTTCAGCTGGGAACCCCACGAAAACCAAGTTATCGGCGGCTCTACATATCAAATGCACTGTGGAGTGGTGAAAACACCAGAAAACGTGTTTCTCGCATTAAATAGCTCGAATAGAGCGATCTCGATGATTCTGCATACTTCTGACAGAAGACTCACCAAGATGATCGCAGAAAATGCATATCTCAGCTTGAAACCCGACCGAAACGAAGATATCTCCGGTTCTGCATGTCTAACGTACTGTGGAGTGGTGAATACACCAGAAAACGTGTTTCTCGCATTAAGTAGCTCGAAAAGAGCGATCTAGATGATTCTGCATACTTCTGGCAGAAGACTCACCAAGCTTATCGCAGAAAATGCATATCTCAGCTGGAAACACCACGAAAATCAAGATATCGCCGGTTCCGCATATCAGACGCACTGTGGAGTGATGAAAACACCAGAAAACGTGTTTCTCGCATTAACTAGCTCGAGAACAGCGTTCTCGATGATTCTGCATACTTCTCATAGATGAAACACCAAGATTATCGCAGAAAATGCATATTTCAGCTGGGAACCCCACGAAAACCAAGTTATCGGCGGCTCTACATATCAAACGCACTGTGGAGTGGTCAAAACACCAGATGACGTGTTTCTCGCAATAAATAGCTCGAAAAGAGCGATATCGATGATTGTGCATTCATCGGACAGAAGTCACACCAATATTATCGCAGAAAATGCATATCTCAGCTTGAAACCGCACGAAAATCTAGATGTCGCCGGTTCTGCATATCAAACGCACTGTGGAATGTTGAAAACACCAGAAAACTGGTTTTTTCGCATTAAATAGCTCGAATAGAGCGATCTCGATGATTGTGCATACTTCGGACAGAAGACTCACCAAGATGATCGCAGAAAATGCATATCTCAGCTTGAAACCCGACCAAAACGTAGATATCTCCGGTTCTGCATGTCTAACGTACTGTGGAGTGGTGAATACACCAGAAAACGTGTTTCTCGCATTAAGTAGCTCGAAAAGAGCGATCTCGATGATTCTGCATACTTCTGACAGAAGACTCACCAAGATGATCGCAGAAAATGCATATCTCAGCTTGAAACCCGACCGAAACGAAGACATCTCCGGTTCTGCATGTCTAACGCACTGTGGAATGTTGAAATCACCAGAAAACGTGTTTCTCGCATTAAATAGTTCGAAAAGAGCGATCTCGATGATTCTGCATACTTCTGACAGAAGACTCACCAAGATGATCGCAGAAAATGCATATCTCAGCTTGAAACCCGACCGAAACGAAGACATCTCCGGTTCTGCATGTCTAACGTACTGTGGAGTGGTGAATACACAAGAAAACGTGTTTCTCGCATTAAATAGCTCGAATAGAGCGATCTCGATGATTCTGCAATACTTCTGGCAGAAGACTCACCAAGCTTATTGCTGAAAATGCATATCTCAGCTGGAAATACCACGAAAATCAAGGTATCGCCGGTTCCGCATATCAGACGCACTGTGGAGTGGTGAAAACACCAGAAAACGTGTTCCTCGCATTAACTAGCTCGAAAAGAGCGTTCTCGATGATTCCGCATACTTCTCATAGATGAAACACTAAGATTATCGCAGAAAATGCATATTTCAGCTGGGAACCCCACGAAAACCAAGTTATCGGCGGCTCTACATATCAAACGCACTGTGGAGTGGTCAAAACACCAGATGACGTGTTTCTCGCAATAAATAGCTCGAAAAGAGCGATCTCGATGATTCTGCATACTTCTGACAGAAGACTCACCAAGATGATCGCAGAAAATGCATATCTCAGCTTGAAACCCGACCGAAACGAAGACATCTCCGGTTCTGCATGTCTAACGTACTGTGGAGTGGTGAATACACCAGAAAACGTGTTTCTCGCATTAATTAGCTCGAAAAGAGCGATCTAGATGATTCTGCATACTTCTGGCAGAAGACTCACCAAGCTTATCGCAGAAAATGCATATCTCAGCTTGAAACCGCACGAAAATCTAGATGTCGCCGGTTCTGCATATCAAACGCACTGTGGAATGTTGAAAACACCAGAAAACTGGTTTTTTCGCATTAAATAGCTCGAATAGAGCGATCTCGATGATTGTGCATACTTCGGACAGAAGACTCACCAAGATGATCGCAGAAAATGCATATCTCAGCTTGAAACCCGACCAAAACGTAGATATCTCCGGTTCTGCATGTCTAACGTACTGTGGAGTGGTGAATACACCAGAAAACGTGTTTCTCGCATTAAGTAGCTCGAAAAGAGCGATCTCGATGATTCTGCATACTTCTGACAGAAGACTCACCAAGATGATCGCAGAAAATGCATATCTCAGCTTGAAACCCGACCGAAACGAAGACATCTCCGGTTCTGCATGTCTAACGTACTGTGGAGTGGGGAATACACCAGAAAACGTGTTTCTCGCATTAAGTAGCTCGAAAAGAGCGATCTAGATGAATCTGCATACTTCTGGCAGAAGTCTCACCAATATTAGCGCAGAAAATCATATCTCAGCTTGAAACCTCACGAAAACCAAGATATCTCCGGTTCTGCACATCAAGCGTACTGTGGAGTGGTGAAATCACCAGAAAACGTGTTTCTCGCATTAAGTAGCTCGAAAAGAGCGTTCTCGAAGATTCTGCATACCTCTGACAGAGGTCTCACCAATATTATCGTAGAAAATGCATATCTAAGCTTGAAACCCGACCGAAACGAAGATATCTCCAGTTCTGCATGTCTAACGCACTGTGGAATGTTGAAATCACCAGAAAACGTGTTTCTCGCATTAAATAGCTCGAAAAGAGCGATCTCGATGATTCTGCATACTTCTGACAGAAGACTCACCAAGATGATCGCAGAAAATGCATATCTCAGCTTGAAACCCGACCAAAACGTAGATATCTCCGGTTCTGCATGTCTAACGTACTGTGGAGTGGTGAATACACCAGAAAACGTGTTTCTCGCATTAAGTAGCTCGAAAAGAGCGTTCTCGATGATTCCGCATACTTCTCATAGATGAAACACTAAGATTATCGCAGAAAATGCATATTTCAGCTGGGAACCCCACGAAAACCAAGTTATCGGCGGCTCTACATATCAAACGCACTGTGGAGTGGTCAAAACACCAGATGACGTGTTTCTCGCAATAAATAGCTCGAAAAGAGCATTCTCGATGATTCTGCATACTTCTGACAGAAGACTCACCAAGATGATCGCAGAAAATGCATATCTCAGCTTGAAACCCGACCGAAACGAAGACATCTCCGGTTCTGCATGTCTAACGTACTGTGGAGTGGTGAATACACCAGAAAACGTGTTTCTCGCATTAATTAGCTCGAAAAGAGCGATCTAGATGATTCTGCATACTTCTGGCAGAAGACTCACCAAGCTTATCGCAGAAAATGCATATCTCAGCTTGAAACCGCACGAAAATCTAGATGTCGCCGGTTCTGCATATCAAACGCACTGTGGAATGTTGAAAACACCAGAAAACTGGTTTTTTTGCATTAAATAGCTCGAATAGAGCGATCTCGATGATTGTGCATACTTCGGACAGAAGACTCACCAAGATGATCGCAGAAAATGCATATCTCAGCTTGAAACCCGACCAAAACGTAGATATCTCCGGTTCTGCATGTCTAACGTACTGTGGAGTGGTGAATACACCAGAAAACGTGTTTCTCGCATTAAGTAGCTCGAAAAGAGCGATCTCGATGAATCTGCATACTTCTGACAGAAGACTCACCAAGATGATCGCAGAAAATGCATATCTCAGCTTGAAACCCGACCGAAACGAAGACATCTCCGGTTCTGCATGTCTAACGTACTGTGGAGTGGGGAATACACCAGAAAACGTGTTTCTCGCATTAAATAGCTCGAAAAGAGCGATCTAGATGAATCTGCATACTTCTGGCAGAAGTCTCACCAATATTAGCGCAGAAAATCATATCTCAGCTTGAAACCTCACGAAAACCAAGATATCTCCGGTTCTGCACATCAAGCGTACTGTGGAGTGGTGAAATCACCAGAAAACGTGTTTCTCGCATTAAGTCGCTCGAAAAGAGCGTTCTCGAAGATTCTGCATACCTCTGACAGAGGCCTCACCAATATTATCGTAGAAAATGCATATCTAAGCTTGAAACCCGACCGAAACGAAGATATCTCCGGTTCTGCATGTCTAACGTACTGTGGAGTGGTGAATACACCAGAAAACGTGTTTCTCGCATTAAGTAGCTCGAAAAGAGCGATCTAGATGATTCTGCATACTTCTGGCAGAAGACTCACCAAGCTTATCGCAGAAAATGCATATCTCAGCTGGAAACACCACGAAAATCAAGATATCGCCGGTTCCGCATATCAGACGCACTGTGGAGTGATGAAAACACCAGAAAACGTGTTTCTCGCATTAACTAGCTCGAGAACAGCGTTCTCGATGATTCTGCATACTTCTCATAGATGAAACACCAAGATTATCGCAGAAAATGCATATTTCAGCTGGGAACCCCACGAAAACCAAGTTATCGGCGGCTCTACATATCAAACGCACTGTGGAGTGGTCAAAACACCAGATGACGTGTTTCTCGCAATAAATAGCTCGAAAAGAGCGATATCGATGATTGTGCATTCATCGGACAGAAGTCACACCAATATTATCGCAGAAAATGCATATCTCAGCTTGAAACCGCACGAAAATCTAGATGTCGCCGGTTCTGCATATCAAACGCACTGTGGAATGTTGAAAACACCAGAAAACTGGTTTTTTCGCATTAAATAGCTCGAATAGAGCGATCTCGATGATTGTGCATACTTCGGACAGAAGACTCACCAAGATGATCGCAGAAAATGCATATCTCAGCTTGAAACCCGACCAAAACGTAGATATCTCCGGTTCTGCATGTCTAACGTACTGTGGAGTGGTGAATACACCAGAAAACGTGTTTCTCGCATTAAGTAGCTCGAAAAGAGCGATCTCGATGATTCTGCATACTTCTGACAGAAGACTCACCAAGATGATCGCAGAAAATGCATATCTCAGCTTGAAACCCGACCGAAACGAAGACATCTCCGGTTCTGCATGTCTAACGCACTGTGGAATGTTGAAATCACCAGAAAACGTGTTTCTCGCATTAAATAGTTCGAAAAGAGCGATCTCGATGATTCTGCATACTTCTGACAGAAGACTCACCAAGATGATCGCAGAAAATGCATATCTCAGCTTGAAACCCGACCGAAACGAAGACATCTCCGGTTCTGCATGTCTAACGTACTGTGGAGTGGTGAATACACAAGAAAACGTGTTTCTCGCATTAAATAGCTCGAATAGAGCGATCTCGATGATTCTGCAATACTTCTGGCAGAAGACTCACCAAGCTTATTGCTGAAAATGCATATCTCAGCTGGAAATACCACGAAAATCAAGGTATCGCCGGTTCCGCATATCAGACGCACTGTGGAGTGGTGAAAACACCAGAAAACGTGTTCCTCGCATTAACTAGCTCGAAAAGAGCGTTCTCGATGATTCCGCATACTTCTCATAGATGAAACACTAAGATTATCGCAGAAAATGCATATTTCAGCTGGGAACCCCACGAAAACCAAGTTATCGGCGGCTCTACATATCAAACGCACTGTGGAGTGGTCAAAACACCAGATGACGTGTTTCTCGCAATAAATAGCTCGAAAAGAGCGATCTCGATGATTCTGCATACTTCTGACAGAAGACTCACCAAGATGATCGCAGAAAATGCATATCTCAGCTTGAAACCCGACCGAAACGAAGACATCTCCGGTTCTGCATGTCTAACGTACTGTGGAGTGGTGAATACACCAGAAAACGTGTTTCTCGCATTAATTAGCTCGAAAAGAGCGATCTAGATGATTCTGCATACTTCTGGCAGAAGACTCACCAAGCTTATCGCAGAAAATGCATATCTCAGCTTGAAACCGCACGAAAATCTAGATGTCGCCGGTTCTGCATATCAAACGCACTGTGGAATGTTGAAAACACCAGAAAACTGGTTTTTTCGCATTAAATAGCTCGAATAGAGCGATCTCGATGATTGTGCATACTTCGGACAGAAGACTCACCAAGATGATCGCAGAAAATGCATATCTCAGCTTGAAACCCGACCAAAACGTAGATATCTCCGGTTCTGCATGTCTAACGTACTGTGGAGTGGTGAATACACCAGAAAACGTGTTTCTCGCATTAAGTAGCTCGAAAAGAGCGATCTCGATGATTCTGCATACTTCTGACAGAAGACTCACCAAGATGATCGCAGAAAATGCATATCTCAGCTTGAAACCCGACCGAAACGAAGACATCTCCGGTTCTGCATGTCTAACGTACTGTGGAGTGGGGAATACACCAGAAAACGTGTTTCTCGCATTAAGTAGCTCGAAAAGAGCGATCTAGATGAATCTGCATACTTCTGGCAGAAGTCTCACCAATATTAGCGCAGAAAATCATATCTCAGCTTGAAACCTCACGAAAACCAAGATATCTCCGGTTCTGCACATCAAGCGTACTGTGGAGTGGTGAAATCACCAGAAAACGTGTTTCTCGCATTAAGTAGCTCGAAAAGAGCGTTCTCGAAGATTCTGCATACCTCTGACAGAGGTCTCACCAATATTATCGTAGAAAATGCATATCTAAGCTTGAAACCCGACCGAAACGAAGATATCTCCAGTTCTGCATGTCTAACGCACTGTGGAATGTTGAAATCACCAGAAAACGTGTTTCTCGCATTAAATAGCTCGAAAAGAGCGATCTCGATGATTCTGCATACTTCTGACAGAAGACTCACCAAGATGATCGCAGAAAATGCATATCTCAGCTTGAAACCCGACCAAAACGTAGATATCTCCGGTTCTGCATGTCTAACGTACTGTGGAGTGGTGAATACACCAGAAAACGTGTTTCTCGCATTAAGTAGCTCGAAAAGAGCGTTCTCGATGATTCCGCATACTTCTCATAGATGAAACACTAAGATTATCGCAGAAAATGCATATTTCAGCTGGGAACCCCACGAAAACCAAGTTATCGGCGGCTCTACATATCAAACGCACTGTGGAGTGGTCAAAACACCAGATGACGTGTTTCTCGCAATAAATAGCTCGAAAAGAGCATTCTCGATGATTCTGCATACTTCTGACAGAAGACTCACCAAGATGATCGCAGAAAATGCATATCTCAGCTTGAAACCCGACCGAAACGAAGACATCTCCGGTTCTGCATGTCTAACGTACTGTGGAGTGGTGAATACACCAGAAAACGTGTTTCTCGCATTAATTAGCTCGAAAAGAGCGATCTAGATGATTCTGCATACTTCTGGCAGAAGACTCACCAAGCTTATCGCAGAAAATGCATATCTCAGCTTGAAACCGCACGAAAATCTAGATGTCGCCGGTTCTGCATATCAAACGCACTGTGGAATGTTGAAAACACCAGAAAACTGGTTTTTTTGCATTAAATAGCTCGAATAGAGCGATCTCGATGATTGTGCATACTTCGGACAGAAGACTCACCAAGATGATCGCAGAAAATGCATATCTCAGCTTGAAACCCGACCAAAACGTAGATATCTCCGGTTCTGCATGTCTAACGTACTGTGGAGTGGTGAATACACCAGAAAACGTGTTTCTCGCATTAAGTAGCTCGAAAAGAGCGATCTCGATGAATCTGCATACTTCTGACAGAAGACTCACCAAGATGATCGCAGAAAATGCATATCTCAGCTTGAAACCCGACCGAAACGAAGACATCTCCGGTTCTGCATGTCTAACGTACTGTGGAGTGGGGAATACACCAGAAAACGTGTTTCTCGCATTAAATAGCTCGAAAAGAGCGATCTAGATGAATCTGCATACTTCTGGCAGAAGTCTCACCAATATTAGCGCAGAAAATCATATCTCAGCTTGAAACCTCACGAAAACCAAGATATCTCCGGTTCTGCACATCAAGCGTACTGTGGAGTGGTGAAATCACCAGAAAACGTGTTTCTCGCATTAAGTCGCTCGAAAAGAGCGTTCTCGAAGATTCTGCATACCTCTGACAGAGGCCTCACCAATATTATCGTAGAAAATGCATATCTAAGCTTGAAACCCGACCGAAACGAAGATATCTCCAGTTCTGCATGTCTAACGCACTGTGGAATGTTGAAATCACCAGAAAACGTGTTTCTCGCATTAAATAGCTCGAAAAGAGCGATCTCGATGATTCTGCATACTTCTGACAGAAGACTCACCAAGATGATCGCAGAAAATGCATATCTCAGCTTGAAACCCGACCGAAACGAAGACATCTCCGGTTCTGCATGTCTAACGTACTGTGGTGTGGTGAATACACCCGAAAACGTGTTTCTCGCATTAAATAGCTCGAAAAGAGCGATCTAGATGAATCTGCATACTTCTGGCAGAAGTCTCACCAAAATTATCGCAGAAAATCATATCTCAGCTTGAAACCTCACGAAAACCAAGATATCTCCGGTTCTGCACATCAAGCGTACTGTGGAGTGGTGAAATCACCAGAAAACGTGTTTCTCGCATTAAGTAGCTCGAAAAGAGCGTTCTCGAAGATTCTGCATACTTCTGACAGAGGTCTCACCAATATTATCGTAGAAAATGCATATCTAAGCTTGAAACCCGACCGAAACGAAGATATCTCCGGTTTTGCATATCAAACGCACTGTGGGGTGGTGAAAACACCAGAAAACGTGTTTCTCGCATTAAATAGCTCGAATAGAGCGATCTCGATGATTCTGCATACTTCTGGCAGAAGACTCACCAAGCTTATCGCAGAAAATGCATATCTCAGCTTGAAACCGCACGAAAATCTAGATGTCGCCGGTTCTGCATATCAAACGCACTGTGGAATGTTGAAAACACCAGAAAACTGGTTTTTTCGCATTAAATAGCTCGAATAGAGCGATCTCGATGATTGTGCATACTTCGGACAGAAGACTCCCCAAGATGATCGCAGAAAATGCATATCTCAGCTTGAAACCCGACCAAAACGTAGATATCTCCGGTTCTGCATGTCTAACGTACTGTGGAGTGGTGAATACACCAGAAAACGTGTTTCTCGCATTAAGTAGCTCGAAAAGAGCGATCTCGATGATTCTGCATACTTCTGACAGAAGACTCACCAAGATGATCGCAGAAAATGCATATCTCAGCTTGAAACCCGACCGAAACGAAGACATCTCCGGTTCTGCATGTCTAACGTACTGTGGAGTGGGGAATACACCAGAAAACGTGTTTCTCGCATTAAATAGCTCGAAAAGAGCGATCTAGATGAATCTGCATACTTCTGGCAGAAGTCTCACCAATATTAGCGCAGAAAATCATATCTCAGCTTGAAACCTCACGAAAACCAAGATATCTCCGGTTCTGCACATCAAGCGTACTGTGGAGTGGTGAAATCACCAGAAAACGTGTTTCTCGCATTAAGTAGCTCGAAAAGAGCGTTCTCGAAGATTCTGCATACCTCTGACAGAGGTCTCACCAATATTATCGTAGAAAATGCATATCTAAGCTTGAAACCCGACCGAAACGAAGATATCTCCATTTCTGCATGTCTAACGCACTGTGGAATGTTGAAATCACCAGAAAACGTGTTTCTCGCATTAAATAGCTCGAAAAGAGCGATCTCGATGATTCTGCATACTTCTGACAGAAGACTCACCAAGATGATCGCAGAAAATGCATATCTCAGCTTGAAACCCGACCGAAACGAAGACATCTCCGGTTCTGCATGTCTAACGTACTGTGGTGTGGTGAATACACCCGAAAACGTGTTTCTCGCATTAAATAGCTCGAAAAGAGCGATCTAGATGAATCTGCATACTTCTGGCAGAAGTCTCACCAAAAGTATCGCAGAAAATCATATCTCAGCTTGAAACCTCACGAAAACCAAGATATCTCCGGTTCTGCACATCAAGCGTACTGTGGAGTGGTGAAATCACCAGAAAACGTGTTTCTCGCATTAAGTAGCTCGAAAAGAGCGTTCTCGAAGATTCTGCATACTTCTGACAGAGGTCTCACCAATATTATCGTAGAAAATGCATATCTAAGCTTGAAACCCGACCGAAACGAAGATATCTCCGGTTCTGCATATCAAACGCACTGTGGGGTGGTGAAAACACCAGAAAACGTGTTTCTCGCATTAAATAGCTCGAATAGAGCGATCTCGATGATTCTGCATACTTCTGGCAGAAGACTCACCAAGCTTATCGCAGAAAATGCATATCTCAGCTTGAAACCGCACGAAAATCTAGATGTCGCCGGTTCTGCATTTCAAACGCACTGTGGAATGTTGAAAACACCAGAAAACTGGTTTTTTCGCATTAAATAGCTCGAATAGAGCGATCTCGATGATTGTGCATACTTCGGACAGAAGACTCACCAAGATGATCGCAGAAAATGCATATCTCAGCTTGAAACCCGACCAAAACGTAGATATCTCCGGTTCTGCATGTCTAACGTACTGTGGAGTGGTGAATACACCAGAAAACGTGTTTCTCGCATTAAGTAGCTCGAAAAGAGCGATCTCGATGATTCTGCATACTTCTGACAGAAGACTCACCAAGATGATCGCAGAAAATGCATATCTCAGCTTGAAACCCGACCGAAACGAAGACATCTCCGGTTCTGCATGTCTAACGTACTGTGGAGTGGGGAATACACCAGAAAACGTGTTTCTCGCATTAAATAGCTCGAAAAGAGCGATCTAGATGAATCTGCATACTTCTGGCAGAAGTCTCACCAATATTAGCGCAGAAAATCATATCTCAGCTTGAAACCTCACGAAAACCAAGATATCTCCGGTTCTGCACATCAAGCGTACTGTGGAGTGGTGAAATCACCAGAAAACGTGTTTCTCGCATTAAGTAGCTCGAAAAGAGCGTTCTCGAAGATTCTGCATACCTCTGACAGAGGTCTCACCAATATTATCGTAGAAAATGCATATCTAAGCTTGAAACCCGACCGAAACGAAGATATCTCCAGTTCTGCATGTCTAACGCACTGTGGAATGTTGAAATCACCAGAAAACGTGTTTCTCGCATTAAATAGCTCGAAAAGAGCGATCTCGATGATTCTGCATACTTCTGACAGAAGACTCACCAAGATGATCGCAGAAAATGCATATCTCAGCTTGAAACCCGACCGAAACGAAGACATCTCCGGTTCTGCATGTCTAACGTACTGTGGTGTGGTGAATACACCCGAAAACGTGTTTCTCGCATTAAATAGCTCGAAAAGAGCGATCTAGATGAATCTGCATACTTCTGGCAGAAGTCTCACCAAAATTATCGCAGAAAATCATATCTCAGCTTGAAACCTCACGAAAACCAAGATATCTCCGGTTCTGCATGTCTAACGTACTGTGGAGTGGTGAATACACCAGAAAACGTGTTTCTCGCATTAAGTAGCTCGAAAAGAGCGATCTCGATGATTCTGCATACTTCTGACAGAAGACTCACCAAGATGATCGCAGAAAATGCATATCTCAGCTTGAAACCCGACCGAAACGAAGACATCTCCGGTTCTGCATGTCTAACGTACTGTGGAGTGGGGAATACACCAGAAAACGTGTTTCTCGCATTAAATAGCTCGAAAAGAGCGATCTAGATGAATCTGCATACTTCTGGCAGAAGTCTCACCAATATTAGCGCAGAAAATCATATCTCAGCTTGAAACCTCACGAAAACCAAGATATCTCCGGTTCTGCACATCAAGCGTACTGTGGAGTGGTGAAATCACCAGAAAACGTGTTTCTCGCATTAAGTAGCTCGAAAAGAGCGTTCTCGAAGATTCTGCATACCTCTGACAGAGGTCTCACCAATATTATCGTAGAAAATGCATATCTAAGCTTGAAACCCGACCGAAACGAAGATATCTCCATTTCTGCATGTCTAACGCACTGTGGAATGTTGAAATCACCAGAAAACGTGTTTCTCGCATTAAATAGCTCGAAAAGAGCGATCTCGATGATTCTGCATACTTCTGACAGAAGACTCACCAAGATGATCGCAGAAAATGCATATCTCAGCTTGAAACCCGACCGAAACGAAGACATCTCCGGTTCTGCATGTCTAACGTACTGTGGAGTGGGGAATACACCAGAAAACGTGTTTCTCGCATTAAATAGCTCGAAAAGAGCGATCTAGATGAATCTGCATACTTCTGGCAGAAGTCTCACCAATATTAGCGCAGAAAATCATATCTCAGCTTGAAACCTCACGAAAACCAAGATATCTCCGGTTCTGCACATCAAGCGTACTGTGGAGTGGTGAAATCACCAGAAAACGTGTTTCTCGCATTAAGTAGCTCGAAAAGAGCGTTCTCGAAGATTCTGCATACCTCTGACAGAGGTCTCACCAATATTATCGTAGAAAATGCATATCTAAGCTTGAAACCCGACCGAAACGAAGATATCTCCAGTTCTGCATGTCTAACGCACTGTGGAATGTTGAAATCACCAGAAAACGTGTTTCTCGCATTAAATAGCTCGAAAAGAGCGATCTCGATGATTCTGCATACTTCTGACAGAAGACTCACCAAGATGATCGCAGAAAATGCATATCTCAGCTTGAAACCCGACCGAAACGAAGACATCTCCGGTTCTGCATGTCTAACGTACTGTGGTGTGGTGAATACACCCGAAAACGTGTTTCTCGCATTAAATAGCTCGAAAAGAGCGATCTAGATGAATCTGCATACTTCTGGCAGAAGTCTCACCAAAATTATCGCAGAAAATCATATCTCAGCTTGAAACCTCACGAAAACCAAGATATCTCCGGTTCTGCATGTCTAACGTACTGTGGAGTGGTGAATACACCAGAAAACGTGTTTCTCGCATTAAGTAGCTCGAAAAGAGCGATCTCGATGATTCTGCATACTTCTGACAGAAGACTCACCAAGATGATCGCAGAAAATGCATATCTCAGCTTGAAACCCGACCGAAACGAAGACATCTCCGGTTCTGCATGTCTAACGTACTGTGGAGTGGGGAATACACCAGAAAACGTGTTTCTCGCATTAAATAGCTCGAAAAGAGCGATCTAGATGAATCTGCATACTTCTGGCAGAAGTCTCACCAATATTAGCGCAGAAAATCATATCTCAGCTTGAAACCTCACGAAAACCAAGATATCTCCGGTTCTGCACATCAAGCGTACTGTGGAGTGGTGAAATCACCAGAAAACGTGTTTCTCGCATTAAGTAGCTCGAAAAGAGCGTTCTCGAAGATTCTGCATACCTCTGACAGAGGTCTCACCAATATTATCGTAGAAAATGCATATCTAAGCTTGAAACCCGACCGAAACGAAGATATCTCCATTTCTGCATGTCTAACGCACTGTGGAATGTTGAAATCACCAGAAAACGTGTTTCTCGCATTAAATAGCTCGAAAAGAGCGATCTCGATGATTCTGCATACTTCTGACAGAAGACTCACCAAGATGATCGCAGAAAATGCATATCTCAGCTTGAAACCCGACCGAAACGAAGACATCTCCGGTTCTGCATGTCTAACGTACTGTGGTGTGGTGAATACACCCGAAAACGTGTTTCTCGCATTAAATAGCTCGAAAAGAGCGATCTAGATGAATCTGCATACTTCTGGCAGAAGTCTCACCAAAAGTATCGCAGAAAATCATATCTCAGCTTGAAACCTCACGAAAACCAAGATATCTCCGGTTCTGCACATCAAGCGTACTGTGGAGTGGTGAAATCACCAGAAAACGTGTTTCTCGCATTAAGTAGCTCGAAAAGAGCGTTCTCGAAGATTCTGCATACTTCTGACAGAGGTCTCACCAATATTATCGTAGAAAATGCATATCTAAGCTTGAAACCCGACCGAAACGAAGATATCTCCGGTTCTGCATATCAAACGCACTGTGGGGTGGTGAACACACCAGAAAACGTGTTTCTCGCATTAAATAGCTCGAATAGAGCGATCTCGATGATTCTGCATACTTCTGGCAGAAGACTCACCAAGCTTATCGCAGAAAATGCATATCTCAGCTTGAAACCGCACGAAAATCTAGATGTCGCCGGTTCTGCATTTCAAACGCACTGTGGAATGTTGAAAACACCAGAAAACTGGTTTTTTCGCATTAAATAGCTCGAATAGAGCGATCTCGATGATTGTGCATACTTCGGACAGAAGACTCACCAAGATGATCGCAGAAAATGCATATCTCAGCTTGAAACCCGACCAAAACGTAGATATCTCCGGTTCTGCATGTCTAACGTACTGTGGAGTGGTGAATACACCAGAAAACGTGTTTCTCGCATTAAGTAGCTCGAAAAGAGCGATCTCGATGATTCTGCATACTTCTGACAGAAGACTCACCAAGATGATCGCAGAAAATGCATATCTCAGCTTGAAACCCGACCGAAACGAAGACATCTCCGGTTCTGCATGTCTAACGTACTGTGGAGTGGGGAATACACCAGAAAACGTGTTTCTCGCATTAAATAGCTCGAAAAGAGCGATCTAGATGAATCTGCATACTTCTGGCAGAAGTCTCACCAATATTAGCGCAGAAAATCATATCTCAGCTTGAAACCTCACGAAAACCAAGATATCTCCGGTTCTGCACATCAAGCGTACTGTGGAGTGGTGAAATCACCAGAAAACGTGTTTCTCGCATTAAGTAGCTCGAAAAGAGCGTTCTCGAAGATTCTGCATACCTCTGACAGAGGTCTCACCAATATTATCGTAGAAAATGCATATCTAAGCTTGAAACCCGACCGAAACGAAGATATCTCCAGTTCTGCATGTCTAACGCACTGTGGAATGTTGAAATCACCAGAAAACGTGTTTCTCGCATTAAATAGCTCGAAAAGAGCGATCTCGATGATTCTGCATACTTCTGACAGAAGACTCACCAAGATGATCGCAGAAAATGCATATCTCAGCTTGAAACCCGACCGAAACGAAGACATCTCCGGTTCTGCATGTCTAACGTACTGTGGTGTGGTGAATACACCCGAAAACGTGTTTCTCGCATTAAATAGCTCGAAAAGAGCGATCTAGATGAATCTGCATACTTCTGGCAGAAGTCTCACCAAAATTATCGCAGAAAATCATATCTCAGCTTGAAACCTCACGAAAACCAAGATATCTCCGGTTCTGCACATCAAGCGTACTGTGGAGTGGTGAAATCACCAGAAAACGTGTTTCTCGCATTAAGTAGCTCGAAAAGAGCGTTCTCGAAGATTCTGCATACTTCTGACAGAGGTCTCACCAATATTATCGTAGAAAATGCATATCTAAGCTTGAAACCCGACCGAAACGAAGATATCTCCGGTTCTGCATATCAAACGCACTGTGGGGTGGTGAAAACACCAGAAAACGTGTTTCTCGCATTAAATAGCTCGAATAGAGCGATCTCGATGATTCTGCAATATTTCTGGCAGAAGACTCACCAATCTTATTGCTGAAAATGCATATCTCAGCTGGAAACACCACGAAAATCAAGGTATCGCCGGTTCCGCATATCAGACGCACTGTGGAGTGGTGAAAACACCAGAAAACGTGTTCCTCGCATTAACTAGCTCGAAAAGAGCGTTCTCGATGATTCCGCATACTTCTCATAGATGAAACACTAAGATTATCGCAGAAAATGCATATTTCAACTGGAAACCCCACGAAAACGAAGTTATCGGCTGCTCTACATATCAAACGCACTGTGGAGTGGTGAAAACAACCAGATAACGTGTTTCTCGCATTAACTAACTCGAAAAGAGCGTTCTCGATGACTCCGCATACTTCTGACAGAAGACTCACCAAGATGATCGCTGAAAATGCATATCTCAGCTGGAAACCCCACGAAAACAACGATACCGTCGGTTCTGCATATCAGACGCACTGTGGAATGTTGAAAACACAAGAAAACGTGTTTCTCGCATTAACTAACTCGAAAAGAGCGTTCTCGATGATTCTGCATACTTCTCATAGATGAAGCACCAAGATTATCGCAGAAAATGCTTATTTCAGCTGGAAACCCCACGAAAACCAAGTTATCGGCAGCTCTACATATCAAACGCACTGTGGGGTGGTGAAAACACCAGAAAACGTGTTTCTCGCATTAAATAGCTCGAATAGAGCGATCTCGATGATTCTGCATACTTCTGACAGAAGACTCACCAAGATGATCGCAGAAAATGCATATCTCACCTTGAAACCCGACCGAAACGAAGATATCTCCGGTTCTGCATGTCTAACGTACTGTGGAGTGGTGAATACACCAGAAAACGTGTTTCTCGCATTAAGTAGCTCGAAAAGAGCGATCTAGATGATTCTGCATACTTCTGGCAGAAGACTCACCAAGCTTATCGCAGAAAATGCATATCTCAGCTGGAAACACCACGAAAATCAAGATATCGCCGGTTCCGCATATCAGACGCACTGTGGAGTGGTGAAAACACCAGAGAACGTGTTTCTCGCATTAACTAGCTCGAGAACAGCGTTCTCGATGATTCTGCATACTTCTCATAGATGAAACACCAAGATTATCGCAGAAAATGCATATTTCAGCTGGGAACCCCACGAAAACCAAGTTATCGGCGGCTCTACATATCAAACGCACTGTGGAGTGGTCAAAACACCAGATGACGTGTTTCTCGCAATAAATAGCTCGAAAAGAGCGATATCGATGATTGTGCATTCTTCGGACAGAAGTCACACCAATATTATCGCAGAAAATGCATATCTCAGCTTGAAACCGCACGAAAATCTAGATGTCGCCGGTTCTGCATATCAAACGCACTGTGGAATGTTGAAAACACCAGAAAACAGGTTTTTTCGCATTAAATAGCTCGAATAGAGCGATCTCGATGATTGTGCATACTTCGGACAGAAGACTCACCAAGATGATCGCAGAAAATGCATATCTCAGCTTGAAACCCGACCAAAACGTAGATATCTCCGGTTCTGCATGTCTAACGTACTGTGGAGTGGTGAATACACCAGAAAACGTGTTTCTCGCATTAAGTAGCTCGAAAAGAGCGATCTCGATGATTCTGCATACTTCTGACAGAAGACTCACCAAGATGATCGCAGAAAATGCATATCTCAGCTTGAAACCCGACCGAAACGAAGACATCTCCGGTTCTGCATGTCTAACGTACTGTGGAGTGGTGAATACACCAGAAAACGTGTTTCTCGCATTAAATAGCTCGAAAAGAGCGATCTAGATGAATCTGCATACTTCTGGCAGAAGTCTCACCAATATTAGCGCAGAAAATCATATCTCAGCTTGAAACCTCACGAAAACCAAGATATCTCCGGTTCTGCACATCAAGCGTACTGTGGAGTGGTGAAATCACCAGAAAACGTGTTTCTCGCATTAAGTAGCTCGAAAAGAGCGTTCTCGAAGATTCTGCATACCTCTGACAGAGGTCTCACCAATATTATCGTAGAAAATGCATATCTAAGCTTGAAACCCGACCGAAACGAAGATATCTCCGGTTCTGCATGTCTAACGCACTGTGGAATGTTGATATCACCAGAAAACGTGTTTCTCGCATTAAATAGCTCGAAAAGAGCGATCTCGATGATTCTGCATACTTCTGACAGAAGACTCACCAAGATGATCGCAGAAAATGCATATCTCAGCTTGAAACCCGACCGAAACGAAGACATCTCCGGTTCTGCATGTCTAACGTACTGTGGAGTGGTGAATACACCAGAAAACGTGTTTCTCGCATTAAATAGCTCGAATAGAGCGATCTCGATGATTCTGCAATACTTCTGGCAGAAGACTCACCAAGCTTATTGCTGAAAATGCATATCTCAGCTGGAAATACCACGAAAATCAAGGTATCGCCTGTTCCGCATATCAGACGCACTGTGGAGTGGTGAAAACACCAGAAAACGTGTTCCTCGCATTAACTAGCTCGAAAAGAGCGTTCTCGATGATTCCGCATACTTCTCATAGATGAAACACTAAGATTATCGCAGAAAATGCATATTTCAGCTGGGAACCCCACGAAAACCAAGTTATCGGCGGCTCTACATATCAAACGCACTGTGGAGTGGTCAAAACACCAGATGACGTGTTTCTCGCAATAAATAGCTCGAAAAGAGCGATCTCGATGATTCTGCATACTTCTGACAGAAGACTCACCAAGATGATCGCAGAAAATGCATATCTCAGCTTGAAACCCGACCGAAACGAAGACATCTCCGGTTCTGCATGTCTAACGTACTGTGGAGTGGTGAATACACCAGAAAACGTGTTTCTCGCATTAATTAGCTCGAAAAGAGCGATCTAGATGATTCTGCATACTTCTGGCAGAAGACTCACCAAGCTTATCGCAGAAAATGCATATCTCAGCTGGAAACACCACGAAAAACAAGATATCGCTGGTTCCTCATATCAGACGCACTGTGGAATGTTGAAAACACCAGAAAACTGGTTTTTTCGCATTAAATAGCTCGAAAAGAGCGATCTAGATGAATCTGCATACTTCTGGCAGAAGTCTCACCAATATTATCGCAGAAAATCATATCTCAGCTTGAAACCTCACGAAAACCAAGATATCTCCGGTTCTGCACATCAAGCGTACTGTGGAGTGGTGAAATCACCAGAAAACGTGTTTCTCGCATTAAGTAGCTCGAAAAGAGCGTTCTCGAAGATTCTGCATACTTCTGACAGAGGTCTCACCAATATTATCGTAGAAAATGCATATCTAAGCTTGAAACCCGACCGAAACGAAGATATCTCCGGTTCTGCATGTCTTACGTACTGTGGAGTGGTGAATACACCAGAAAACGTGTTTCTCGCATTAAATAGCTCGAAAAGATCGATCTAGATGAATCTGCATACTTCTGGCAGAAGTCTCACCAATATTATCGCAGAAAATCATATCTCAGCTTGAAACCTCACGAAAACCAAGATATCTCCGGTTCTGCACATCAAACGTACTGCGGAGTGGTGAAATCACCAGAAAACGTGTTTCTCGCATTAAGTAGCTCGAAAAGAGCTTTCTCGAAGATTCTGCATACTTCTGACAGAGGTCTCACCAATATTATCGCAGAAAATCATATCTCAGCTTGAAACCTCACGAAAACCAAGATATCTCCGGTTCTGCACATCAAGCGTACTGTGGAGTGGTGAAATCACCAGAAAACGTGTTTCTCGCATTAAGTAGCTCGAAAAGAGCGTTCTCGAAGATTCTGCATACTTCTGACAGAGGTCTCACCAATATCATCGTAGAAAATGCATATCTAATCTTGAAACCCGACCGAAACGAAGATATCTCCGGTTCTGCATATCAAACGCACTGTGGGGTGGTGAAAACACCAGAAAACGTGTTTCTCGCATTAAATAGCTCGAATAGAGCGATCTCGATGATTCTGCAATACTTCTGGCAGAAGACTCAGCAAGCTTATCGCAGAAAATGCATATCTCAGCTGGAAACACCACGAAAATCAAGGTATCGCCGGTTCCGCATATCAGACGCACTGTGGAGTGGTGAAAACACCAGAAAACGTGTTCCTCGCATTAACTAGCTCGAAAAGAGCGTTCTCGATGATTCCGCATACTTCTCATAGATGAAACACTAAGATTATCGCAGAAAATGCATATTTCAACTGGAAACCCCACGAAAACGAAGTTATCGGCTGCTATACATATCAAACGCACTGTGGAGTGGTTAAAACAACCAGATAACGTGTTTCTCGCATTAACTAACTCGAAAAGAGCGAACTAGATGATTCTGCATACTTCTGGCAGAAGACTCACCAAGCTTATAGCAGAAAATGCATATCTCAGCTTGAAACACCACGAAAATCAAGATATCGCCGGTTCCGCATATCAGACGCACTGTGGAGTGGTGAAAACACCAGAAAACGTGTTTCTTGCATTAACTAACTCGAAAAGGGCGTTCTCGATGATTCTGTATACTTCTCATAGATGAAGCACCAAAATTATCGCAGAAAATGCATATTTCAGCTGGAAACCCCACGAAAACCATGTTATCGGCGGCTCTACATATCAAACGCACTGTGGAGTGGTCAAAACACCAGAAAACTTGTTTTTTCGCATTAACTAGCTCGAAAAGAGCGTTCTGGATGATTCTGCATACTTCTCATAGATGAAACACCAAAATTATCGCAGAAAATGCATATTTCAGCTGGAAACCCCACGAAACCCAAGTTATCGGCGGCTCTACATATCAAACGCACTGTGGAGTGGCCAAATCACCAGATGACGTGTTTCTCGCAATAAATAGCTCGAAAAGAGCGATATCGATGATTGTGCATACTTCGGACAGAAGTCTCACCAATATTATAGCAGGAAATGCATATCTCAGCTTGAAACCTCACGAAAATCTAGATGTCGCCGGTTCTGCATATCAGACGCCCTATGGAGTGGTGAAAACAACCAGATAACGTGTTTCTCGCATTAAATAGCTCGAAACGAGCGATCTAGATGATTCTGCATACTTCTGACTGAAGTCTCACCAAGATTATCGCAGAAAATGCATATTTCAGCTGGAAACACCACGAAAACCAAGTTATCGGCGGCTCTACATATCAAACGCACTGTGGGGTGTTGAAAACACCAGAATACGTGTTTCTGGCATTAAGTAGCTCGAAAAGAGCGTTCTCGAAGATTCTGCATACTTCTGACAGAGGTCTCACCAATATTATCGTAGAAAATGCATATCTCAGCTTGAAACCTCACGAAAACCAAGATATCTCCGGTTCTGCACATCAAACGTACTGTGGAATGTTGAAAACACCAGAAAACTGGTTTTTTCGCATTGAATAGCTCGAATAGAGCGATCTAGATGATTCTGCATACTTCTGGCAGAAGACTCACCAAGATGATCGCAGAAAATGCATATCTCAGCTTGAAACCCGACCGAAACGTAGATATCTCCGGTTCTGCAAGTCTAACGTACTGTGGAGTGGTGAATACACCAGAAAACGTGTTTCTCGCATTAAGTAGCTCGAAAAGAGCGATCTAGATGATTCTGCATACTTCTGGCTAAAGACTCACCAAGCTTATCGGAGAAAATGCATATCTCAGCTGGAAACACCACGAAAATCAAGGTATCGCCGATTCCGCATATCAGACGCACTGTGGAGTGGTGAAAACACCAGAAAACGTGTTCCTCGCATTAACTAGCTCGAAAAGAGCGTTCTCGATGATTCCGCATACTTCTCATAGATGAAACACTAAGATTATCGCAGAAAATGCATATTTCAACTGGAAACCCCACGAAAACGAAGTTATCGGCTGCTCTACATATCAAACGCACTGTGGAGTGGTGAAAACAACCAGATAACGTGTTTCTCGCATTAACTAACTCGAAAAGAGCGTTCTCGATGATTCTGCATACTTCTCATAGATGAAGCACCAAGATTATCGCAGAAAATGCATATTTCAGCTGGGAACCCCACGAAAACCAAGTTATCGGCGGCTCTACATTTCAAACGCACTGTGGAGTGGTCAAAACACCAGATGACGTGTTTCTCGCAATAAATAGCTCGAAAAGAGCGATATCGATGATTGTGCATACTTCGGACAGAAGTCTCACCAATATTATCGCAGAAAATCATATCTCAGCTTGAAACCTCACGAAAACCAAGATATCTCCGGTTCTGCACATCAAACATATTGTGGAGTGGTGAAATCACCAGAAAACGTGTTTCTCGCATTTAGTTGCTCGAAAAGAGCGTTCTCGAAGATTCTGCATACTTCTGACAGAGGTCTCACCAATATTATCGTAGAAAATGCATATCTCAGCTTGAAACCCGACCGAAACGAAGATATCTCCGGTTCTGCATGTCTAACGTACTGTGGAGTGGTGAATACACCAGAAAACGTGTTTCTCGCATTAAGTAGCTCGAAAAGAGCGATCTAGATGATTCTGCATACTTCTGGCAGAAGACTCACCAAGCTTATCGCAGAAAATGCATATCTCAGCTTGAAACCTCACGAAAACCAAGATATCTCCGGTTCTGCACATCAAGCGTACTGTGGAGTGGTGAAATAACCAGAAAACGTGTTTCTCGCATTAAGTAGCTCGAAAAGAGCGTTCTCGAAGATTCTGCATACTTCTGACAGAGGTCTCACCAATATTATCGTAGAAAATGCATATCTAAGCTTGAAACCCGACCGAAACGAAGATATCTCCGGTTCTGCATGTCTAACGTACTGTGGAGTGGTGAATACACCAGACAACGTGTTTCTCGCATTAAATAGCTCGAAAAGGGCGATCTAGATGAATCTGCATACTTCTGGCAGAAGTCTCACCAATATTATCGCAGAAAATCACATCTCAGCTTGAAACCTCACGAAAACCAAGATATCTCCGGTTCTGCACATCAAACGTACTGTGGAGTGGTGAAATCACCAGAAAACGTGTTTCTCGCATTAAGTAGCTCGAAAAGAGCGTTCTCGAAGGTTCTGCATACTTCTGACAGAGGTCTCACCAATATTATCGTAGAAAATGCATATCGCAGCTTGAAACCCGACCGAAACGAAGATATCTCTGGTTCTGCATGTCTAACGTACTGTGGTGTGGTGAATACATCCGAAAACGTGTTTCTCGCATTAAATAGCTCGAAAAGAGCGATCTAGATGAATCTGCATACTTCTGGCAGAAGTCTCACCAATATTATCGCAGAAAATCATATCTCAGCTTGAAACCTCACGAAAACCAAGATATCTCCGGTTCTGCACATCAAGCGTACTGTGGAGTGGTGAAATCACCAGAAAACGTGTTTCTCGCATTAAGTAGCTCGAAAAGATCGTTCTCGAAGATTCTGCATACTTCTGACAGAGGTCTCACCAATATTATCGTAGAAAATGCATATCTAAGCTTGAAACCCGACCGAAACGAAGATATCTCCGGTTCTGCATATCAAACGCACTGTGGGGTGGTGAAAACACCAGAAAACGTGTTTCTCGCATTAAATAGCTCGAATAGAGCGATCTCGATGATTCTGCAATACTTCTGGCAGAAGACTCACCAAGCTTATTGCTGAAAATGCATATCTCAGCTGGAAACACCACGAAAATCAAGGTATCGCCGGTTCCGCATATCAGACGCACTGTGGAGTGGTGAAAACACCAGAAAACGTGTTCCTCGCATTAACTAGCTCGAAAAGAGCGTTCTCGATGATTCCGCATTCTTCTCATAGATGAAACACTAAGATTATCGCAGAAAATGCATATTTCAACTGGAAACCCCACGAAAACGAAGTTATCGGCTGCTCTACATATCAAACGCACTGTGGAGTGGTGAAAACAACCAGATAACGTGTTTCTCGCATTAACTAACTCGAAAAGAGCGATCTAGATGATTCTGCATACTTCTGGCAGAAGACTCACCAAGCTTATCGCAGAAAATGCATATCTCAGCTGGAACCACCACGAAAATCTAGATATCGCCGGTTCCGCATATCAGACGCACTGTGGAGTGGTGAAAACACCAGAAAACGTGTTTCTCGCATTAACTAGCTCGAAAAGAGCGTTCTCGATGATTCTGCATACTTCTCATAGATGAAACACCAAGATTATCGCAGAAAATGCAAATTTCATCTGGAAACCCCACGAAAACGAAGTTATCGGCGGCTCTACATATCAAACGCACTGTGGAGTGGTGAAAACAACCAGATAACGTGTTTCTCGCATTAACTAACTCGAAAAGGGCGTTCTCGATGATTCTGCATACTTCTCATAGATGAAGCACCAAGATTATCGCAGAAAATGCATATTTCAGCTGGAAACCCCACGAAAACCATGTTATCGGCGGCTCTACATATCAAACGCACTGTGGAGTGGTCAAAACACCAGAAAACTTGTTTTTTCGCATTAACTAGCTCGAAAATAGCGTTCTCGATGATTCTGCATACTTCTCATAGATGAAACACCAAAATTATCGCAGAAAATGCATATTTCAGCTGGAACCCCCACGAAAACCAAGTTATCGGCGGCTCTACATATCAAACGCACTGTGGAGTGGTCAAAACACCAGATGACGTGTTTCTCGCAATAAATAGCTCGAAAAGAGCGATATCGATGATTGTGCATACTTCGGACAGAAGTCTCACCAATATTATCGTAGAACATGCATATCTCAGCTTGAAACCTCACGAAAACCAAGATATCTCCGGTTCTGCACATCAAACGTACTGTGGAGTGGTGAAAACACCAGAAAACATGTTTATCGCATTAACTAACTCGAAAAGAGCGTTCTCGAATGATTCTGCATACTTCTCATAGATGAAACACCAAAATTACCGCAGAAAATGCATATTTCAGCTGGAATCCCCACGAAAACCAAGTTATCGGCGGCTCTACATATCAAACGCACTGTGGAGTGGTGAAAACACCAGAAAACGTGTTTCTCGCATTAAATAGCCCGAATAGAGCGATCTCGATGATTCTGCATACTTCTGACACAAGACTCACCAAGATGATCGCAGAAAATGCATATCTCAGCTTGAAACCCGACCGAAACGAAGATATCTCCGGTTCTGCATGTCTAACGTACTGTGGAGTGGTGAATACACCAGAAAACGTGTTTCTCGCATTAAGTAGCTCGAGAAGAGCGATCTAGATGATTCTGCATACTTCTGGCAGAAGACTCACCAAGCTTATCGCAGAAAATGCATATCTCAGCTGGAAACACCACGAAAATCAAGATATCGCTGGTTCCGCATATCAGACGCACTGTGGAGTGGTGAAAACACCAGAAAACGAGTTTCTCGCATTAACTAGCTCGAAAAGAGCGTTCTCGATGATTCTGCATACTTCTCATAGATGAAACACCAAGATTATCGCAGAAAATGCATATTTCAGCTGGGAACCCCACGAAAACCAAGTTATCGGCGGCTCTACGTATCAAACGCACTGTGGAGTGGTGAAAACAACCAGAAAACGTGTTTCTCGCATTAAATAGCTCGAATAGAGCGATCTCGATGATTCTGCATACTTCTGGCAGAAGACTCACCAAGCTTATCGCAGAAAATGCATATCTGAGCTGGAAACACCACGAAAATCAAGGTATCGCCGGTTCCGCATATCAGACGCACTGTGGAGTGGTGAAAACAACCTGATAACGTGTTTCTCGCATTAACTAACTCGAAAAGAGCGTTCTCGATGATTCTGCATACTTCTGACAGAGGTCTCACCAATATTTTCGTAGAAAATGCGTATCTCAGCTTGAAACCCGACCGAAACGAAGATATCTCCGGTTCTGCATGTCTAACGTACTGTGGAGTGGTGAATACACCAGAAAACGTGTTTCTCGCAATAAATAACTCGAAAAGAGCGATCTAGTTGATTCTGCATACTTCTGACTGAAGTCTCACCAAGATTATCGCAGAAAATGCATATCTCAGCTAGAAACCTCACGAAAATCAAGATGGCGCCGGTTCTGCATATCAGACGCACTGTGGAGTGGTGAAAACAACCAGATAACGTTTTTCTCGCATTAAATAGCTCGAAAAGGGCGATCTAGATGAATCTGCATACTTCTGGCAGAAGTCTCACCAATATTATCGCAGAAAATCACATCTCAGCTTGAAACCTCACGAAAACCAAGATATCTCCGGTTCTGCACATCAAACGTACTGTGGAGTGGTGAAATCACCAGAAAACGTGTTTCTCGCATTAAGTAGCTCGAAAAGAGCGTTCTCGAAGGTTCTGCATACTTCTGACAGAGGTCTCACCAATATTATCGTAGAAAATGCATATCTCAGCTTGAAACCCGACCGAAACGAAGATATCTCTGGTTCTGCATGTCTAACGTACTGTGGTGTGGTGAATACATCCGAAAACGTGTTTCTCGCATTAAATAGCTCGAAAAGAGCGATCTAGATGAATCTGCATACTTCTGGCAGAAGTCTCACCAATATTATCGCAGAAAATCATATCTCAGCTTGAAACCTCACGAAAACCAAGATATCTCCGGTTCTGCACATCAAGCGTAGTGTGGAGTGGTGAAATCACCAGAAAACGTGTTTCTCGCATTAAGTAGCTCGAAAAGATCGTTCTCGAAGATTCTGCATACTTCTGACAGAGGTCTCACCAATATTATCGTAGAAAATGCATATCTAAGCTTGAAACCCGACCGAAACGAAGATATCTCCGGTTCTGCACATCAAACGCACTGTGGGGTGGTGAAAACACCAGAAAACGTGTTTCTCGCATTAAATAGCTCGAATAGAGCGATCTCGATGATTCTGCAATACTTCTGGCAGAAGACTCACCAAGCTTATTGCTGAAAATGCATATCTCAGCTGGAAACACCACGAAAATCAAGGTATCGCCGGTTCCGCATATCAGACGCACTGTGGAGTGGTGAAAACACCAGAAAACGTGTTCCTCGCATTAACTAGCTCGAAAAGAGCGTTCTCGATGATTCCGCATTCTTCTCATAGATGAAACACTAAGATTATCGCAGAAAATGCATATCTCAGCTTGAAACCCGACCGAAACGAAGACATCTCCGGTTCTGCATGTCTAACGAACTGTGGAGTGGTGAATACACCAGAAAACGTGTTTCTCGCATTAATTAGCTCGAAAAGAGCGATCTAGATGATTCTGCATACTTCTGGCAGAAGACTCACCAAGCTTATCGCAGAAAATGCATATCTCAGCTGGAACCACCACGAAAATCTAGATATCGCCGGTTCCGCATATCAGACGCACTGTGGAGTGGTGAAAACACCAGAAAACGTGTTTCTCGCATTAACTAGCTCGAAAAGAGCGTTCTCGATGATTCTGCATACTTCTCATAGATGAAACACCAAGATTATCGCAGAAAATGCAAATTTCATCTGGAAACCCCACGAAAACGAAGTTATCGGCGGCTCTACATATCAAACGCACTGTGGAGTGGTGAAAACAACCAGATAACGTGTTTCTCGCATTAACTAACTCCAAAAGGGCGTTCTCGATGATTCTGCATACTTCTCATAGATGAAGCACCAAGATTATCGCAGAAAATGCATATTTCAGCTGGAAACCCCACGAAAACCATGTTATCGGCGGCTCTACATATCAAACGCACTGTGGAGTGGTCAAAACACCAGAAAACTTGTTTTTTCGCATTAACTAGCTCGAAAATAGCGTTCTCGATGATTCTGCATACTTCTCATAGATGAAACACCAAAATTATCGCAGAAAATGCATATTTCAGCTGGAACCCCCACGAAAACCAAGTTATCGGCGGCTCTACATATCAAACGCACTGTGGAGTGGTCAAAACACCAGATGACGTGTTTCTCGCAATAAATAGCTCGAAAAGAGCGATATCGATGATTGTGCATACTTCGGACAGAAGTCTCACCAATATTATCGTAGAACATGCATATCTCAGCTTGAAACCTCACGAAAACCAAGATATCTCCGGTTCTGCACATCAAACGTACTGTGGAGTGGTGAAAACACCAGAAAACATGTTTATCGCATTAACTAACTCGAAAAGAGCGTTCTCGAATGATTCTGCATACTTCTCATAGATGAAACACCAAAATTACCGCAGATAATGCATATTTCAGCTGGAATCCCCACGAAAACCAAGTTATCGGCGGCTCTACATATCAAACGCACTGTGGAGTGGTGAAAACACCAGAAAACGTGTTTCTCGCATTAAATAGCCCGAATAGAGCGATCTCGATGATTCTGCATACTTCTGACACAAGACTCACCAAGATGATCGCAGAAAATGCATATCTCAGCTTGAAACCCGACCGAAACGAAGATATCTCCGGTTCTGCATGTCTAACGTACTGTGGAGTGGTGAATACACCAGAAAACGTGTTTCTCGCATTAAGTAGCTCGAAAAGAGCGATCTAGATGATTCTGCATACTTCTGGCAGAAGACTCACCAAGCTTATCGCAGAAAATGCATATCTCAGCTGGAAACACCACGAAAATCAAGATATCGCTGGTTCCGCATATCAGACGCACTGTGGAGTGGTGAAAACACCAGAAAACGAGTTTCTCGCATTAACTAGCTCGAAAAGAGCGTTCTCGATGATTCTGCATACTTCTCATAGATGAAACACCAAGATTATCGCAGAAAATGCATATTTCAGCTGGGAACCCCACGAAAACCAAGTTATCGGCGGCTCTACGTATCAAACGCACTGTGGAGTGGTGAAAACAACCAGAAAACGTGTTTCTCGCATTAAATAGCTCGAATAGAGCGATCTCGATGATTCTGCATACTTCTGGCAGAAGACTCACCAAGCTTATCGCAGAAAATGCATATCTGAGCTGGAAACACCACGAAAATCAAGGTATCGCCGGTTCCGCATATCAGACGCACTGTGGAGTGGTGAAAACAACCTGATAACGTGTTTCTCGCATTAACTAACTCGAAAAGAGCGTTCTCGATGATTCTGCATACTTCTGACAGAGGTCTCACCAATATTTTCGTAGAAAATGCGTATCTCAGCTTGAAACCCGACCGAAACGAAGATATCTCTGGTTCTGCATGTCTAACGTACTGTGGTGTGGTGAATACATCCGAAAACGTGTTTCTCGCATTAAATAGCTCGAAAAGAGCGATCTAGATGAATCTGCATACTTCTGGCAGAAGTCTCACCAATATTATCGCAGAAAATCATATCTCAGCTTGAAACCTCACGAAAACCAAGATATCTCCGGTTCTGCACATCAAGCGTAGTGTGGAGTGGTGAAATCACCAGAAAACGTGTTTCTCGCATTAAGTAGCTCGAAAAGATCGTTCTCGAAGATTCTGCATACTTCTGACAGAGGTCTCACCAATATTATCGTAGAAAATGCATATCTAAGCTTGAAACCCGACCGAAACGAAGATATCTCCGGTTCTGCACATCAAACGCACTGTGGGGTGGTGAAAACACCAGAAAACGTGTTTCTCGCATTAAATAGCTCGAATAGAGCGATCTCGATGATTCTGCAATACTTCTGGCAGAAGACTCACCAAGCTTATTGCTGAAAATGCATATCTCAGCTGGAAACACCACGAAAATCAAGGTATCGCCGGTTCCGCATATCAGACGCACTGTGGAGTGGTGAAAACACCAGAAAACGTGTTCCTCGCATTAACTAGCTCGAAAAGAGCGTTCTCGATGATTCCGCATTCTTCTCATAGATGAAACACTAAGATTATCGCAGAAAATGCATATCTCAGCTTGAAACCCGACCGAAACGAAGACATCTCCGGTTCTGCATGTCTAACGAACTGTGGAGTGGTGAATACACCAGAAAACGTGTTTCTCGCATTAATTAGCTCGAAAAGAGCGATCTAGATGATTCTGCATACTTCTGGCAGAAGACTCACCAAGCTTATCGCAGAAAATGCATATCTCAGCTGGAACCACCACGAAAATCTAGATATCGCCGGTTCCGCATATCAGACGCACTGTGGAGTGGTGAAAACACCAGAAAACGTGTTTCTCGCATTAACTAGCTCGAAAAGAGCGTTCTCGATGATTCTGCATACTTCTCATAGATGAAACACCAAGATTATCGCAGAAAATGCAAATTTCATCTGGAAACCCCACGAAAACGAAGTTATCGGCGGCTCTACATATCAAACGCACTGTGGAGTGGTGAAAACAACCAGATAACGTGTTTCTCGCATTAACTAACTCCAAAAGGGCGTTCTCGATGATTCTGCATACTTCTCATAGATGAAGCACCAAGATTATCGCAGAAAATGCATATTTCAGCTGGAAACCCCACGAAAACCATGTTATCGGCGGCTCTACATATCAAACGCACTGTGGAGTGGTCAAAACACCAGAAAACTTGTTTTTTCGCATTAACTAGCTCGAAAATAGCGTTCTCGATGATTCTGCATACTTCTCATAGATGAAACACCAAAATTATCGCAGAAAATGCATATTTCAGCTGGAACCCCCACGAAAACCAAGTTATCGGCGGCTCTACATATCAAACGCACTGTGGAGTGGTCAAAACACCAGATGACGTGTTTCTCGCAATAAATAGCTCGAAAAGAGCGATATCGATGATTGTGCATACTTCGGACAGAAGTCTCACCAATATTATCGTAGAACATGCATATCTCAGCTTGAAACCTCACGAAAACCAAGATATCTCCGGTTCTGCACATCAAACGTACTGTGGAGTGGTGAAAACACCAGAAAACATGTTTATCGCATTAACTAACTCGAAAAGAGCGTTCTCGAATGATTCTGCATACTTCTCATAGATGAAACACCAAAATTACCGCAGATAATGCATATTTCAGCTGGAATCCCCACGAAAACCAAGTTATCGGCGGCTCTACATATCAAACGCACTGTGGAGTGGTGAAAACACCAGAAAACGTGTTTCTCGCATTAAATAGCCCGAATAGAGCGATCTCGATGATTCTGCATACTTCTGACACAAGACTCACCAAGATGATCGCAGAAAATGCATATCTCAGCTTGAAACCCGACCGAAACGAAGATATCTCCGGTTCTGCATGTCTAACGTACTGTGGAGTGGTGAATACACCAGAAAACGTGTTTCTCGCATTAAGTAGCTCGAAAAGAGCGATCTAGATGATTCTGCATACTTCTGGCAGAAGACTCACCAAGCTTATCGCAGAAAATGCATATCTCAGCTGGAAACACCACGAAAATCAAGATATCGCTGGTTCCGCATATCAGACGCACTGTGGAGTGGTGAAAACACCAGAAAACGAGTTTCTCGCATTAACTAGCTCGAAAAGAGCGTTCTCGATGATTCTGCATACTTCTCATAGATGAAACACCAAGATTATCGCAGAAAATGCATATTTCAGCTGGGAACCCCACGAAAACCAAGTTATCGGCGGCTCTACGTATCAAACGCACTGTGGAGTGGTGAAAACAACCAGAAAACGTGTTTCTCGCATTAAATAGCTCGAATAGAGCGATCTCGATGATTCTGCATACTTCTGGCAGAAGACTCACCAAGCTTATCGCAGAAAATGCATATCTGAGCTGGAAACACCACGAAAATCAAGGTATCGCCGGTTCCGCATATCAGACGCACTGTGGAGTGGTGAAAACAACCTGATAACGTGTTTCTCGCATTAACTAACTCGAAAAGAGCGTTCTCGATGATTCTGCATACTTCTGACAGAGGTCTCACCAATATTTTCGTAGAAAATGCGTATCTCAGCTTGAAACCCGACCGAAACGAAGATATCTCCGGTTCTGCATGTCTAACGTACTGTGGAGTGGTGAATACACCAGAAAACGTGTTTCTCGCAATAAATAACTCGAAAAGAGCGATCTAGTTGATTCTGCATACTTCTGACTGAAGTCTCACCAAGATTATCGCAGAAAATGCATATCTCAGCTAGAAACCTCACGAAAATCAAGATGGCGCCGGTTCTGCATATCAGACGCACTGTGGAGTGGTGAAAACAACCAGATAACGTTTTTCTCGCATTAAATAGCTCGAAACGAGCGATCTAGATGATTCTGCATACTTCTCATAGATGAAGCACCAAGATTATCGCAGAAAATGCATATTTCAGCTGGAAACCCCACGAAAACCAAGTTATCGGCGGCTCTACATATCAAACGCACTGTGGAGTGGTCAAAACACCAGAAAACTTGTTTTTTCGCATTAACTAGCTCGAAAAGAGCGTTCTCGATGATTCTGCATACTTCTCATAGATGAAACACCAAGATTATCGCAGAAAATGCATATTTCAGCTGGAAACCCCACGAAAACCAAGTTATCGGCGGCTCTACATATCAAACGCACTGTGGAGTGGTCAAAACACCAGATGAAGTGTTTCTCGCAATAAATAGCTCGAAAAGGGCGATATCGATGATTGTGCATACTTCGGACGGAAGTCTCACCTATATTAACGCAGAAAATGCATATCTCAGCTTGAAACCTCACGAAAATCTAGAATTCGCCGGTTCTGCATATCAAACGCACTGTGGAGTGTTGAACACATCAGAAAACGTGTTTCTCGCATTAGCTAACTCGAAAAGAGCGTTCGCGATGATTCTGCATACTTCTCATAGATGCAGCACCAAGATTATCGCAGAAAATGCATATTTCAGCTGGAAACCCCACGAAAACCAAGTTATCGGCGGCTCTACATATCAAACGCACTGTGGAGTGGTCAAACCACCAGAAAACTTGTTTTTTCGCATTAACTAGCTCGAAAAGAGCGTTCTCGATGATTCTGCACACTTCTCATAGATGAAACACCCAGATTATCGCAGAAAATGCATATTTCAGCTGGAAACCCCACGAAAACCAAGTTATCGGCGGCTCTACATATCAAACGCACTGTGGAGTGGTCAAAACACCAGAAAACTTGTTTTTTCGCATTAACTAGCTCGAAAAGAGCGTTCTCGATGATTCTGCATACTTCTCATAGATGAAACACCAAGATTATCGCAGAAAATGCATATTTCAGCTGGAAACCCCACGAAAACCAAGTTATCGGCGGCTCTACATATCAAACGCACTGAGGAGTGGTCAAAACACCAGAAAACTTGTTTTTTCGCATTAACTAGCTCGAAAAGAGCGTTCTCGATGATTCTGCATACTTCTCATAGATGAAACACCAAGATTATCGCAGAAAATGCATATTTCAGCTGGAAACCCCACGAAAACCAAGTTATCGGCGGCTCTACATATCAAACGCACTGTGGAGTGGTCAAAACACCAGATGACGTGTTTCTCGCAATAAATAGCGCGAAAAGAGCGTTCTCGATGATTCTGCATACTTCTCATAGATGAAACACCAAGATTATCGCAGAAAATGCATATTTCAGCTGGAAACCCCACGAAAACCAAGTTATCGGCGGCTCTGCATATCAAACGCACTGTGGAGTGGTCAAAACAACCAGATAACGTGTTTCTCGCATTAAATAGCTCGAAACGAGCGATATAGATGATTCTGCATACTTCTGACTAAAGTCTCACCAAGATTATCGCAGAAAATGCATATCTCAGCTGGAAACACCACGAAAACCAAGTTATCGGCGGCTCTACATATCAAACGCACTGTGGAGTGTTGAAAACACCAGAATACGTGTTTCTCGCATTAATTAGCTCGAAAAGAGCGTTCTCGAAGATTCTGCATACTTCTGACAGAGGTCTCACCAATATTATCGTAGAAAATGCATATCTCAGCTTCAAACCCGACCGAAACGAAGATATCTCCGGTTCTGCATGTCTAACGTACTGTGAAGTGGTCAAAACACCAGAAGACGTGTTTCTCGCATTAAATAGCTCGAAACGAGCGATCTAGATGATCCTGCATACTTCAGACTGAAGTCTCACCTAGATTATAGCAGAAAATGTATATCTCAGCTGGAAACACCACGAAAACCAAGTTATCGGCGGCTCTACATATCAAACGCACTGTGGAGTGTTGAACACATCAGAAAACGTGTTTCTCGCATTAACTAACTCGAAAAGAGCGTTCTTGATGATTCTGCATACTTCTGGCAGAAGACTCACCAAGCTTATCGCAGAAAATGCATATCTCAGCTGGAAACACCACGAAAATCAAGATATCGCCGGTTCCGCATGTCGGACGCACTGTGGAGTGGTGAAAACACCAGAAAACGTGGTTTTCGCATTAACTAGCTCGAAAAAAGCGTTCTCGATGATTCTGCATACTTCTCATAGATGATACACCAAGATTATCGCAGAAAATGCATATTTCAGCTGGAAACCCCACGAAAAGCAAGTTATCGGTGGCTCTACATATCAAACGCACTGTGGAGCGGTCAAAACACCAGATAACGTGTTTCTCGCATTAAATAGCTCGAAAAGAGCGATATCCATGATTCTGCATACTTCGGACAGAAGTCTCGCCAATATTATCGCAGAAAATGCATATCTCAGCTTCAAACCTCACGAAAATCAAGATATCGCCGGTTCCGCATATCAGACGCACTGTGGAGTGGTGAAAACACCAGAAAACGTGTTTCTCGCATTAACTAGCTCGAAAAAAGCGTTCTCGATGATTCTGCATACTTCTCATAGATGATACACCAAGATTATCGCAGAAAATGCATATTTGAGCTGGAAACCCCACGAAAAGCAAGTTATCGGTGGCTCTACATATCAACCGCACTGTGGAGCGGTCAAAACACCAGATAACGTGTTTCTCGCATTAAATAGCTCGAAAGGAGCGATATAGATGATTCTGCATACTTCTGACTGAAGTCTCACCAAGATTATCGCAGAAAATGCATATCTCAGCTGGAAACACCACGAAAACCAAGTTATCGGCGGCTCTACATATCAAACGCACTGTGGAGTGTTGAAAACACCAGAATACGTGTTTCTCGCATTAAGTAGCTCGAAAAGAGCGTTCTCGAAGATTCTGCATACTTCTGACAGAGGTCTCACCAATATTATCGTAGAAAATGCATATCTCAGCTTCAAACCCGACCGAAACGAAGATATCTCCGGTTCTGCATGTCTAACGTACTGTGGAGTGGTCAAAACACCAGAAGACGTGTTTCTCGCATTAAATAGCTCGAAACGAGCGATCTAGATGATTCTGCATACTTCTGACTGAAGTCTCACCTAGATTATCGCAGAAAATGTATATCTCAGCTGGAAACACCACGAAAACCAAGTTATCGGCGGCACTACATATCAAACGCACTGTGGAGTGTTGAACACACCAGAAAACGTGTTTCTCGCATTAACTAACTCGAAAAGAGCGTTCTTGATGATTCTGCATACTTCTCATAGTTGAAACACCAAGATTATCGCAGAAAATGCATATTTCAGCTGGAAACCCCACGAAAACCAAGTTATAGGCGGCTCTACATATCAAACGCACTGTGGAGTGGTGAAAACACCGGAAAACGTGTTTCTCGCATTAACTAGCTCGAAAAGAGCGTTCTCGATGATTCTGCACACTTCTCATAGATGAAACACCCAGATTATCGCAGAAAATGCATATTTCAGCTGGAAACCCCACGAAAACCAAGTTATCGGCGGCTCTACATATCAAACGCACTGTGGAGTGGTCAAAACACCAGAAAACTTGTTTTTTCGCATTAACTAGCTCGAAAAGAGCGTTCTCGATGATTCTGCATACTTCTCATAGATGAAACACCAAGATTATCGCAGAAAATGCATATTTCAGCTGGAAACCCCACGAAAACCAAGTTATCGGCGGCTCTACATATCAAACGCACTGAGGAGTGGTCAAAACACCAGAAAACTTGTTTTTTCGCATTAACTAGCTCGAAAAGAGCGTTCTCGATGATTCTGCATACTTCTCATAGATGAAACACAAAGATTATCGCAGAAAATGCATATTTCATCTGGAAACCCCACGAAAACCAAGTTATCGGCGGCTCTACATATCAAACGCACTGTGGAGTGGTCAAAACACCAGATAACGTGTTTCTCGAATTAAATAGCTCGAAAAGAGCGATATCGATGATTCTGCAAACTTCTGACAGAAGACTCACCAAGATGATCGCAGAAAATGCATATCTCAGCTTGAAACCCCACCGAAACGAAGATATCTCCGGTTCTGCATGTCTAACGTACTGTGGAGAGGTGAATACACCAGAAAACGTGTTGCTCGCATTAAATAGCTCGAAAAGAGCGATCTAGATGATTCTGCATACTTCTGGCAGAAGACTCACCAAGCTTATCGCAGAAAATGCATATCTCAGCTGGAAACACCACGAAAATCAAGATATCGCCGGTTCCGCAT
>CATORF010000661.1:0-68653 GCA_951804975.1 Anthophora plumipes | reverse complement strand
GATGTCGCCGGTACTGCATTTCAAACGCACTGTGGAGTGCTGAAAACACCAGATAACGTGTTTCTCGCATTAAATAGCTCGAAAAGTGCGATCTCGATGATACTGCATGCTTCGGACAGAAGTCTCACCAAGATTATCGCAGGAATTGCATATCTCAGCTTGAATCCCCACGAAAACCAGGATATCGCTGGTTCTGCATATCAAACGCACTGTGGAGTGCTGAAAACACCAGATAACGTGTTTCTCGCATTAAATAGCTCGAATAGAGCGATCTTGATGATTAAGCAAACTTCGGACAGAAGTCTCACGAAGATTATCGTAAAAAATGCATATCTCAGCTTGAAATTCCACAAAAACCAAGATATCGCCGGTTCTGCATATCAAACGCACTGTGGAGTGGTGAAAACACCAGATAACGTGTTTCTCGCATTAAATAGCTCGAAAAGTGCGATCTCGATGATTCTGCATACTTCGGTCAGAAGTCTCAGCAAGATTATCGCAGAAAATGCATATCTGAGCTTGAAACCCCACGAAAACCAAGCTATCGCTGGTTCTGCATATCAAACGCACTGTGGAGTGGTGAAAACACCAGACAACTTGTTTCTCGCATTAAATAGCTCGAAACGAGCGATCTCGATGATTCTGCATACTTCGGACAGAAGTCTCACCAAGATTATCGCAGAAAATGCATATCTCAGCTTGAAACCCCACGAAAACCAAGATATCGCCGGTTCTGCATATCATACGCACTGTGGAGTGGTGAAAACACCAGATAACGTGTTTCTCGCATTAAATAGGTCCAAACGAGCGATCTCGATGATTAAGCATACTTCCGACAGAAGTCTCATCAAGATTATCGTAAAAAATGCATATCTCAGCTAGAAACCCCAAGAAAACCCAGATATCGCTGGTTCTGCATATCAAACGCACTGTGGAGTGGTGAAAACACCAGATAACGTGTTTCTCGCATTAAATAGCTCGAAAAGTGCGATCTCGATGATTCTGCATACTTCGGTCAGAAGTCTCACTAAGATTATCGCACAAATTGCATGTCTCAGCTTGAAACCCCACGAAAACCAAGATATCTCCGGTTCTGCATATCCAACGAACTGTGGAGTAGTGAAAACCCCAGAAAACGAGTTTCTCGCATTAAATAGCTCGAAACGAGCGATCTCGATGATTCTGCATACTTCGGACAGAAGTCTCATCAAGATTATCGCAGAAAATGCATATCTCAGCTTGAAACCCCACGAAAACCAAGATATCTCCGGTTCTGCATATCCAACGAACCGTGGAGCGGTAAAAACCCCAGAAAACGAGTTTCTCGCATTAAATAGCTCGAAACGAGCGATCTCGATGATTCTGCATACTTCGGACAGAAGTCTCATCAAGATTATCGCAGAAAATGCATATCTCAGCTTGAAACCCCACGAAAACCAAGATATCTCCGGTTCTGCATATCCAACGAACCGTGGAGTGGTGAAAACCCCAGAAAACGAGTTTCTTGCATTAAATAGCTCGAAACGAGCGATCTCGATGATTCTGCATACTTCGGACAGAAGTCTCACCAAGATTATCGTAAAAAATGCATATCTCAGCTTGAAACCCCACGAAAACCAAGATATCGCTGGTTCTGCCTATCAAACGCACTGTGGAGTGGTGAAAACACCGGATAACTTGTTTCTCGCATTAAATAGCTCAAAAAGAGCGATCTCGATGATTCTGCATACTTCGTACAGAAGTCTCACCAAGATTATCGCAGAAAATGCATATCTCAGCTTGAAACCCCACGAAACCCAAGATATCTCCGGTTCTGCATATCCAACGAGCTGTGGAGTGGTGAAAACCCCAGAAAACGAGCTTCTCGCATTAAATAGCTCGAAAAGAGCGCTCTCGATGTTTCTGCATACTTCGGACAGATGTCTCACCAAGCTTATCGTAGAAAATGCATATCTCCGCTTGAAACCCGACGAAAACCAAAATATCTCCGGTTCTGAATATCATACGCACTGTGGAGTGGTGAAAACACCAGATAACGTGTTTCTCGCATTAAATAGGTGAAAACGAGCGATCTCGATGATTAAGCATACTTCGGACAGAAGTCTCATCAAGATTATCGTAAAAAATGCATATCTCAGCTTGAAACCCCAAGAAAACCCAGATATCGCCGGTTCTGCATATCAAACGCACTGTGGAGTGGTCAAAACACCAGATAACGCGTTTCTCGCATTAAATAGCTCGAAAAGAGCGATATGGATGATTCTGCATACTTCGGACAGAAGAATCACCAAGATGATCGCTGAAAATGCATATCTCAACTGGAAACCCCACGAAAACCAAGATATCGCCGGTTCTGCATATCAAACGCACTGTGGAATGTTGAAAACGCCAGATAACTTGTTTTTTCGCATTAAATGTCTCGAAACGAGCGGTGTAGATGATTCTGCATACTTCTGACTGAAGTCTCACCAATATTATCGCAGAAAATGCATATCTCAGCTTGAAACCCGACGAAAACCACAATGTCGCCGGTTCTGCATATCAAACGCACTGTGCGGTGGTGAAAACACCAGAAAACGTGTTTCTCGCATTAAATAGCTCGAATAGAGCGATCTCGATGATTCTGCATACTTCTGACTGAAGTCTCACCAATATTATCGCAGAAAATGCATATCTCAGCTTGAAACCTCACGAAAATCAAGATGTCGCCGGTTCTGCATGTCTAACGTACTGTGGAATGGTCAAAACACCAGATGACGTGTTTCTCGCATTAAGTAGCTCGAAAAGAGCGTTCTCGAAGATTCTGCATACTTCGGACAGAAGTCTCACCAATATTATCGCAGAAAATGCATATCTCAGCTTGAAACCTCACGAAAATCAAGATGTCGCCTGTTCTGCATATCAAACGCACTGTGGAGTGGTGAATACAACCAGATAACGTGTTTCTCGCATTAAATAGCTCGAAAAGAGCGATCTAGATGATTCTGCATACTTCTGGCAGAAGACTCACCAAGCTTATCGCAGAAAATGCATATCTCAGCTGGAAACACCACGAAAATCAAGATATCGCCGGTTCTGCATATCAAATGCACTGTGGATTGTTGAAAACGCCAGATAACTTGTTTTTTCGCATTAAATGGCTCGAAACGAGCGATCTCGATGATTAAGCATACTTCGGACAGAAGTCTCACCAAGATTATCGCAGAAATTGCATATCTGAGCTGGAAACCCCACGAAAACCAAGATATCGCCGGTTCTGCATATCAAACGCCCTGTGGAGTGATAAAAACACCAGATAACTTTTTTCTCGCATTAGCTAGCTCGAAAAGAGCGATATCGATGATTCTGCATACTTCGGACAGAAGTCTCACCAATATTATCGCAGAAAAGGCATATCTCAGCTTGAAACCTCACGAAAATCAAGATGTCGCCGGTACTGCATTTCAAACGCACTGTGGAGTGCTGAAAACACCAGATAACGTGTTTCTCGCATTAAATAGCTCGAAAAGTGCGATCTCGATGATACTGCATGCTTCGGACAGAAGTCTCACCAAGATTATCGCAGGAATTGCATATCTCAGCTTGAATCCCCACGAAAACCAGGATATCGCTGGTTCTGCATATCAAACGCACTGTGGAGTGCTGAAAACACCAGATAACGTGTTTCTCGCATTAAATAGCTCGAATAGAGCGATCTTGATGATTAAGCAAACTTCGGACAGAAGTCTCACGAAGATTATCGTAAAAAATGCATATCTCAGCTTGAAATTCCACAAAAACCAAGATATCGCCGGTTCTGCATATCAAACGCACTGTGGAGTGGTGAAAACACCAGATAACGTGTTTCTCGCATTAAATAGCTCGAAAAGTGCGATCTCGATGATTCTGCATACTTCGGTCAGAAGTCTCAGCAAGATTATCGCAGAAAATGCATATCTGAGCTTGAAACCCCACGAAAACCAAGCTATCGCTGGTTCTGCATATCAAACGCACTGTGGAGTGGTGAAAACACCAGACAACTTGTTTCTCGCATTAAATAGCTCGAAACGAGCGATCTCGATGATTCTGCATACTTCGGACAGAAGTCTCACCAAGATTATCGCAGAAAATGCATATCTCAGCTTGAAACCCCACGAAAACCAAGATATCGCCGGTTCTGCATATCATACGCACTGTGGAGTGGTGAAAACACCAGATAACGTGTTTCTCGCATTAAATAGGTCCAAACGAGCGATCTCGATGATTAAGCATACTTCCGACAGAAGTCTCATCAAGATTATCGTAAAAAATGCATATCTCAGCTAGAAACCCCAAGAAAACCCAGATATCGCTGGTTCTGCATATCAAACGCACTGTGGAGTGGTGAAAACACCAGATAACGTGTTTCTCGCATTAAATAGCTCGAAAAGTGCGATCTCGATGATTCTGCATACTTCGGTCAGAAGTCTCACTAAGATTATCGCACAAATTGCATGTCTCAGCTTGAAACCCCACGAAAACCAAGATATCTCCGGTTCTGCATATCCAACGAACTGTGGAGTAGTGAAAACCCCAGAAAACGAGTTTCTCGCATTAAATAGCTCGAAACGAGCGATCTCGATGATTCTGCATACTTCGGACAGAAGTCTCATCAAGATTATCGCAGAAAATGCATATCTCAGCTTGAAACCCCACGAAAACCAAGATATCTCCGGTTCTGCATATCCAACGAACCGTGGAGTGGTGAAAACCCCAGAAAACGAGTTTCTTGCATTAAATAGCTCGAAACGAGCGATCTCGATGATTCTGCATACTTCGGACAGAAGTCTCACCAAGATTATCGTAAAAAATGCATATCTCAGCTTGAAACCCCACGAAAACCAAGATATCGCTGGTTCTGCCTATCAAACGCACTGTGGAGTGGTGAAAACACCGGATAACTTGTTTCTCGCATTAAATAGCTCAAAAAGAGCGATCTCGATGATTCTGCATACTTCGTACAGAAGTCTCACCAAGATTATCGCAGAAAATGCATATCTCAGCTTGAAACCCCACGAAACCCAAGATATCTCCGGTTCTGCATATCCAACGAGCTGTGGAGTGGTGAAAACCCCAGAAAACGAGCTTCTCGCATTAAATAGCTCGAAAAGAGCGCTCTCGATGTTTCTGCATACTTCGGACAGATGTCTCACCAAGCTTATCGTAGAAAATGCATATCTCCGCTTGAAACCCGACGAAAACCAAAATATCTCCGGTTCTGAATATCATACGCACTGTGGAGTGGTGAAAACACCAGATAACGTGTTTCTCGCATTAAATAGGTGAAAACGAGCGATCTCGATGATTAAGCATACTTCGGACAGAAGTCTCATCAAGATTATCGTAAAAAATGCATATCTCAGCTTGAAACCCCAAGAAAACCCAGATATCGCCGGTTCTGCATATCAAACGCACTGTGGAGTGGTCAAAACACCAGATAACGCGTTTCTCGCATTAAATAGCTCGAAAAGAGCGATATGGATGATTCTGCATACTTCGGACAGAAGAATCACCAAGATGATCGCTGAAAATGAATATCTCAACTGGAAACCCCACGAAAACCAAGATATCGCCGGTTCTGCATATCAAACGCACTGTGGAATGTTGAAAACGCCAGATAACTTGTTTTTTCGCATTAAATGTCTCGAAACGAGCGGTGTAGATGATTCTGCATACTTCTGACTGAAGTCTCACCAATATTATCGCAGAAAATGCATATCTCAGCTTGAAACCCGACGAAAACCACAATGTCGCCGGTTCTGCATATCAAACGCACTGTGCGGTGGTGAAAACACCAGAAAACGTGTTTCTCGCATTAAATAGCTCGAATAGAGCGATCTCGATGATTCTGCATACTTCTGACAGAAGACTCACCAAGATGATCGCTGAAAATGCTTATCTCAGCTGGAAACCCCACGAAAACCAAGATATCGCCGGTTCTGCATATCACACGTACTGTGGAGTGGTGAAATCACCAGAAAACGTGTTACTCGCATTAAGTAGCTCGAAACGAGCGATCTAGATGATTGTGCATACTTCGGACAGAAGTCTCACCAATATTATCGCAGAAAATGCATATCTCAGCTAGAAACCTCACGAAAATCAAGATGTCGCCGGTTCTGCATATCAAACGCACTAAGGAGTGGTGAAAACAACCAGATAACGTGTTTCTCGCATTAAATAGCTCGAAACGATCGATCTAGATGATTGTGCATACTTCGGACAGAAGTGTCACCAAGATTATCGCAGAAAATGCATATCTCAGCTTGAAATCTCACGAAAATCAAGATGTCGCCGGTTCTGCACATCAAACGTACTGTGGAGTGGTGAAATCACCAGAAAACGTGTTTCCCGCATTAAGTAGCTCGAAAAGAGCGTTCTCGAAGGTTCTGCATACTTCTGACAGAGGTCTCACCAATATTATCGTAGAAAATGCATATCTCAGCTTGAAACCCGACCGATACGAAGAAATCTACGGTTCTGCATGTCTAACGTACTGTGGAGTGGTGAATACACCAGAAAACGTGTTTCTCGCATTAAATAGCTCGAAAAGAGCGATATCGATGATTGTGCATACTTCGGACAGAAGTGTCACCAAGATTATCGCAGAAAATGCATATCTCAGCTTGAAACCACACGAAAATCAAGATGTCACCGGTTCTGCATATCAAACGTACTGTGGAGTGGTGAAAACACCAGAAAACGTGTTTCTCGCATTAACTAGCTAGAAAAGAGCGTTCTGGATGATTCTGCATACTTCTGACTGAAGTCTCACCAGGATTATCGCAGAAAATGCATATCTCAGCTTGAAACCTCACGAAAACCAAGTTATCTCCGGTTCTGCACATCAAACGTACTGTGGAGTGGAGAAAACACCAGAAAACGTGTTTCTCGCATTAAGAAGCTCGAAAAGAGCGTTCTCGAAGATTCTGCATACTTCTGACAGAGGTCTCACCAATATTATCGTAGAAAATGCATATCTCAGCTTGAAACTCGACCGAAACCAAGATATCTCCGGTTCTGCATGTCAAACGTACTGTGGAGTGGTGAATACACCAGAAAACGAGTTTCTCGCATTAAATAGCTCGAAAAAAGCGATCTAGATGATTCTGCATACTTCTGACAGAAGACTCACCAAGATTATCGCAGAAAATGCATATCTCACGTGGAAACACCACGAAAATCAAGATATCGCCGGTTCTGCATATCAAACGCACCGTGGAGTGGTCAATACACCGTATAACGTGTTTCACGCATTAACTAGCTCGAAAAGAGCGTTCTCGATGATTGTGCATACTTCTGACAGAAGTCGCACCAAGATTATCGCAGAAAATGCATACCTCAGGATGGAAACCGACGAAAACCAAGATATCTCCGGTTCTGCATGTCAAACGTACTGTGGAGTGCTCAAAACACCAGAAAACGTGTTTCTCGCATTAACTAGCTCGAAAAGAGCGTTCTGGATGATTCTGCATACTTCTGACTGAAGTCTCACCAGGATTATCGCTGAAAATGCATATCTCAGCTTGAAACCACACGAAAATCAAGATGTCGCCGGTTCTGCATATCAAACGTACTTTGGAGTGGTGAAATACCAGAAAACGTGTTTCTCGCATTAACTAGCTAGAAAAGAGCGTTCTGGATGATTCTGCATACTTCTGACTGAAGTCTCACCAGGATTATCGCAGAAAATGCTTATTTCAGCTGGAAACCCCACGAAAACCAAGTTATCGGCGGCTCTACATATCAAACGCGCTGTGGAGTGGTCGAAAACACCAGATAACGTGTTTCTCGAATTAAATAGCTCGAAAAGAGCGATATCGATGATTCTGCATACTTCGGACAGAAGTCTCACCAATATTATCGCAGAAAATGCATATCTCAGCTTGAAACCTCACGAAAATCAAGATGACGCCGGTTCTGCATATCAAACGCACTGTGGAGTGGTGAAAACAACCAGATAACGTGTTTCTCGCATTAAATAGCTCGAAACGAGCGATCTAGGTGATTCTGCATACTTCTGACTGAAGTCTCACCAATATTATCGCAGAAAATGCATATCTCAGCTTGAAACCCCACGAAAACCAAGATGTCGCCTGTTCTGCATATCAGACGCACTGTGGTGTGGTGAAAACACCAGAAAACGTGTTTCTCGCATTAAATAGCTCGAAAAGAGCGTTCTCGAAGATTCTGCATACTTCTGACAGAGGTCTCACCAATATTATCGTAGAAAATGCATATCTCAGCTTGAAACTCGACCGAAACCAAGATATCTCCGGTTCTGCATGTCAAACGTACAGTGGAGTGGTGAATACACCAGAAAACGTGTTTTTCGCATTAAATAGCTCGAAAAGAGCGATATCGATGATTCTGCATACTTCGGACAGAAGTCTCACCAATATTATCGCAGAAAATGCATATCTCAGCTTGAAACCTCACGAAAATCAAGATGACGCCGGTTCTGCATATCAAACGCACTGTGGAGTGGTGAAAACAACCAGATAACGTGTTTCTCGCATTAAATAGCTCGAAACGAGCGATCTAGGTGATTCTGCATACTTCTGACTGAAGTCTCACCAACATTATCGCAGAAACTGCATATCTCAGCTTGAAACCCCACGAAAACCAAGATGTCGCCTGTTCTGCATATCAGACGCACTGTGGTGTGGTGAAAACACCAGAAAACGTGTTTCTCGCATTAAATAGCTCGAAAAGAGCGTTCTCGAAGATTCTGCATACTTCTGACAGAGGTCTCACCAATATTATCGTAGAAAATGCATATCTCAGCTTGAAACTCGACCGAAACCAAGATATCTCCGGTTCTGCATGTCAAACGTACAGTGGAGTGGTGAATACACCAGAAAACGTGTTTTTCGCATTAAATAGCTCGAAAAGAGCGATCTAGATGATTCTGCAAACTTCTGACAGAAGTCTCACCAATATTATCGTAGAAAATGCATATATCAGCTTGAAACCCGACCGAAACGAAGATATCTCCGGTTCTGCATGTCTAACGTACTGTGGAGTGGTGAATACACCAGAAAACGTGTTTCTCGCATTAAATAGCTCGAAAAGAGCGATCTAGATGATTCTGCATACTTCTGGCAGAAGACTCACCAAGCTTATCGCAGAAAATGCATATCTCAGCTGGAAACACCACGAAAATCAAGATATCGCCGGTTCTGCATATCAAACGCACTGTGGAATGTTGAAACCACCAGAAAACTTGTTACTCGCATTAAATAGTTCGAAAAGAGCGATCTAGGTGATTCTGCATACTTCTGACAGAAGACTCACCAAGATTATCGCAGAAAGTGCATATCTCAGCTTGAAACCTCACGAAAACCAAGATATCTCCGGTTCTGCACATCAAACGTACTGTGGAGTGGTGAAAACACCAGAAAACGTGTTTCTCGCATTAAGTAGCTCGAAAAGAGCGTTCTCGAAGATTCTGCATACTTCTCATAGATGAAACACCAAGATTATCGCAGAAAATGCATATTTCAGCTGGAAACCCCACGAGAACCAAGTTATTGGCGGCTCTACATATCAAACGCACTGTGGAGTGTTCACAACACCAGATAACGTGTTTCTCGCATTATATAGCTCGAAAAGAGCGATATCGATGATTCTGCATAATTCTGACTGAAGTCTCACCAATATTATCGCAGAAAATGCATATCTCAGCTTGAAACCCGACGAAAACCAAGATGTCGCCGGGTCTGCATATCAAAAGCACTGCGGGGTGGTGAAAGCACCAGAAACCGTGTTTCTCGCATTAACTAGCTCGACAAGAGCGTTCTCGATGATTCTGCATACTTCTCGTAGATGAAACACCAAGATTATCGCAGAAAATGCATATTTCAGCTGGAAACCCCACGAAAACCAAGTTATCGGCGGCTCTACATATCAAACGCACTGTGGAGTGGTCAAAACACCAGATAACGTGTTTCTCGCATTAAATAGCTCGAAAAGAGCGATATCGATGATTCTGCATACTTCTGACTGAAGTCTCACCAATATTATCGCAGAAAATGCATATCTCAGCTGGAAACCCCACGAAAACCACGATGTCGCCGGTTCTGCATATCAAACGCACTGTGCGGTGGTGAAAACACCAGAAAACGTGTTTCTCGCATTAAATAGCTCGAATAGAGCGATCTCGATGATTCTGCATACTTCTGACAGAAGACTCACCAAGATGATCGCTGAAAATGCATATCTCAGCTGGAAACCCCACGAAAACCAAGATATCGCCGGTTCTGCATATCACACGTACTGTGGAGTGGTGAAATCACCAGAAAACGTGTTACTCGCATTAAGTAGCTCGAAACGAGCGATCTAGATGATTGCGCATACTTCGGACAGAAGTCTCACCAATATTATCGCAGAAAATGCATATCTCAGCTAGAAACCTCACGAAAATCAAGATGTCGCCGGTTCTGCATATCAAACGCACTATGGAGTGGTGAAAACAACCAGATAACGTGTTTCTCGCATTAAATAGCTCGAAACGAGCGATCTAGATGATTGTGCATACTTCGGACAGAAGTGTCACCAAGATTATCGCAGAAAATGCATATCTCAGCTTGAAATCTCACGAAAATCAAGATGTCGCCGATTCTGCACATCAAACGTACTGTGGAGTGGTGAAATCACCAGAAAACGTGTTTCCCGCATTAAGTAGCTCGAAAAGAGCGTTCTCGAAGGTTCTGCATACTTCTGACAGAGGTCTCACCAATATTATCGTAGAAAATGCATATCTCAGCTTGAAATTCCACAAAAACCAAGATATCGCCGGTTCTGCATATCAAACGCACTGTGGAGTGGTGAAAACACCAGATAACGTGTTTCTCGCATTAAATAGCTCGAAAAGTGCGATCTCGATGATTCTGCATACTTCGGTCAGAAGTCTCAGCAAGATTATCACAGAAAATGCATATCTGAGCTTGAAACCCCACGAAAACCAAGCTATCGCTGGTTCTGCATATCAAACGCACTGTGGAGTGGTGAAAACACCAGACAACTTGTTTCTCGCATTAAATAGCTCGAAACGAGCGATCTCGATGATTCTGCATACTTCGGACAGAAGTCTCACCAAGATTATCGCAGAAAATGCATATCTCAGCTTGAAACCCCACGAAAACCAAGATATCGCCGGTTCTGCATATCATACGCACTGTGGAGTGGTGAAAACACCAGATAACGTGTTTCTCGCATTAAATAGGTCCAAACGAGCGATCTCGATGATTAAGCATACTTCCGACAGAAGTCTCATCAAGATTATCGTAAAAAATGCATATCTCAGCTTGAAACCCCAAGAAAACCCAGATATCGCTGGTTCTGCATATCAAACGCACTGTGGAGTGGTGAAAACACCAGATAACGTGTTTCTCGCATTAAATAGCTAGAAAAGAGCGTTCTGGATGATTCTGCATACTTCTGACTGAAGTCTCACCAGGATTATCGCTGAAAATGCATATCTCAGCTTGAAACCACACGAAAATCAAGATGTCGCCGGTTCTGCATATCAGACGTACTTTGGAGTGGTGAAATACCAGAAAACGTGTTTCTCGCATTAACTAGCTAGAAAAGAGCGTTCTGGATGATTCTGCATACTTCTGACTGAAGTCTCACCAGGATTATCGCAGAAAATGCTTATTTCAGCTGGAAACCCCACGAAAACCAAGTTATCGGCGGCTCTACATATCAAACGCGCTGTGGAGTGGTCGAAAACACCAGATAACGTGTTTCTCGAATTAAATAGCTCGAAAAGAGCGATATCGATGATTCTGCATACTTCGGACAGAAGTCTCACCAATATTATCGCAGAAAATGCATATCTCAGCTTGAAACCTCACGAAAATCAAGATGACGCCGGTTCTGCATATCAAACGCACTGTGGAGTGGTGAAAACAACCAGATAACGTGTTTCTCGCATTAAATAGCTCGAAACGAGCGATCTAGGTGATTCTGCATACTTCTGACTGAAGTCTCACCAATATTATCGCAGAAAATGCATATCTCAGCTTGAAACCCCACGAAAACCAAGATGTCGCCTGTTCTGCATATCAGACGCACTGTGGTGTGGTGAAAACACCAGAAAACGTGTTTCTCGCATTAAATAGCTCGAAAAGAGCGTTCTCGAAGATTCTGCATACTTCTGACAGAGGTCTCACCAATATTATCGTAGAAAATGCATATCTCAGCTTGAAACTCGACCGAAACCAAGATATCTCCGGTTCTGCATGTCAAACGTACAGTGGAGTGGTGAATACACCAGAAAACGTGTTTTTCGCATTAAATAGCTCGAAAAGAGCGATATCGATGATTCTGCATACTTCGGACAGAAGTCTCACCAATATTATCGCAGAAAATGCATATCTCAGCTTGAAACCTCACGAAAATCAAGATGACGCCGGTTCTGCATATCAAACGCACTGTGGAGTGGTGAAAACAACCAGATAACGTGTTTCTCGCATTAAATAGCTCGAAACGAGCGATCTAGGTGATTCTGCATACTTCTGACTGAAGTCTCACCAATATTATCGCAGAAAATGCATATCTCAGCTTGAAACCCCACGAAAACCAAGATGTCGCCTGTTCTGCATATCAGACGCACTGTGGTGTGGTGAAAACACCAGAAAACGTGTTTCTCGCATTAAATAGCTCGAAAAGAGCGTTCTCGAAGATTCTGCATACTTCTGACAGAGGTCTCACCAATATTATCGTAGAAAATGCATATCTCAGCTTGAAACTCGACCGAAACCAAGATATCTCCGGTTCTGCATGTCAAACGTACAGTGGAGTGGTGAATACACCAGAAAACGTGTTTTTCGCATTAAATAGCTCGAAAAGAGCGATCTAGATGATTCTGCAAACTTCTGACAGAAGTCTCACCAATATTATCGTAGAAAATGCATATATCAGCTTGAAACCCGACCGAAACGAAGATATCTCCGGTTCTGCATGTCTAACGTACTGTGGAGTGGTGAATACACCAGAAAACGTGTTTCTCGCATTAAATAGCTCGAAAAGAGCGATCTAGATGATTCTGCATACTTCTGGCAGAAGACTCACCAAGCTTATCGCAGAAAATGCATATCTCAGCTGGAAACACCACGAAAATCAAGATATCGCCGGTTCTGCATATCAAACGCACTGTGGAATGTTGAAACCACCAGAAAACTTGTTACTCGCATTAAATAGTTCGAAAAGAGCGATCTAGGTGATTCTGCATACTTCTGACAGAAGACTCACCAAGATTATCGCAGAAAGTGCATATCTCAGCTTGAAACCTCACGAAAACCAAGATATCTCCGGTTCTGCACATCAAACGTACTGTGGAGTGGTGAAAACACCAGAAAACGTGTTTCTCGCATTAAGTAGCTCGAAAAGAGCGTTCTCGAAGATTCTGCATACTTCTCATAGATGAAACACCAAGATTATCGCAGAAAATGCATATTTCAGCTGGAAACCCCACGAGAACCAAGTTATTGGCGGCTCTACATATCAAACGCACTGTGGAGTGTTCACAACACCAGATAACGTGTTTCTCGCATTATATAGCTCGAAAAGAGCGATATCGATGATTCTGCATAATTCTGACTGAAGTCTCACCAATATTATCGCAGAAAATGCATATCTCAGCTTGAAACCCGACGAAAACCAAGATGTCGCCGGGTCTGCATATCAAAAGCACTGCGGGGTGGTGAAAGCACCAGAAACCGTGTTTCTCGCATTAACTAGCTCGACAAGAGCGTTCTCGATGATTCTGCATACTTCTCGTAGATGAAACACCAAGATTATCGCAGAAAATGCATATTTCAGCTGGAAACCCCACGAAAACCAAGTTATCGGCGGCTCTACATATCAAACGCACTGTGGAGTGGTCAAAACACCAGATAACGTGTTTCTCGCATTAAATAGCTCGAAAAGAGCGATATCGATGATTCTGCATACTTCTGACTGAAGTCTCACCAATATTATCGCAGAAAATGCATATCTCAGCTGGAAACCCCACGAAAACCACGATGTCGCCGGTTCTGCATATCAAACGCACTGTGCGGTGGTGAAAACACCAGAAAACGTGTTTCTCGCATTAAATAGCTCGAATAGAGCGATCTCGATGATTCTGCATACTTCTGACAGAAGACTCACCAAGATGATCGCTGAAAATGCATATCTCAGCTGGAAACCCCACGAAAACCAAGATATCGCCGGTTCTGCATATCACACGTACTGTGGAGTGGTGAAATCACCAGAAAACGTGTTACTCGCATTAAGTAGCTCGAAACGAGCGATCTAGATGATTGCGCATACTTCGGACAGAAGTCTCACCAATATTATCGCAGAAAATGCATATCTCAGCTAGAAACCTCACGAAAATCAAGATGTCGCCGGTTCTGCATATCAAACGCACTATGGAGTGGTGAAAACAACCAGATAACGTGTTTCTCGCATTAAATAGCTCGAAACGAGCGATCTAGATGATTGTGCATACTTCGGACAGAAGTGTCACCAAGATTATCGCAGAAAATGCATATCTCAGCTTGAAATCTCACGAAAATCAAGATGTCGCCGATTCTGCACATCAAACGTACTGTGGAGTGGTGAAATCACCAGAAAACGTGTTTCCCGCATTAAGTAGCTCGAAAAGAGCGTTCTCGAAGGTTCTGCATACTTCTGACAGAGGTCTCACCAATATTATCGTAGAAAATGCATATCTCAGCTTGAAATTCCACAAAAACCAAGATATCGCCGGTTCTGCATATCAAACGCACTGTGGAGTGGTGAAAACACCAGATAACGTGTTTCTCGCATTAAATAGCTCGAAAAGTGCGATCTCGATGATTCTGCATACTTCGGTCAGAAGTCTCAGCAAGATTATCGCAGAAAATGCATATCTGAGCTTGAAACCCCACGAAAACCAAGCTATCGCTGGTTCTGCATATCAAACGCACTGTGGAGTGGTGAAAACACCAGACAACTTGTTTCTCGCATTAAATAGCTCGAAACGAGCGATCTCGATGATTCTGCATACTTCGGACAGAAGTCTCACCAAGATTATCGCAGAAAATGCATATCTCAGCTTGAAACCCCACGAAAACCAAGATATCGCCGGTTCTGCATATCATACGCACTGTGGAGTGGTGAAAACACCAGATAACGTGTTTCTCGCATTAAATAGCTCGAAAAGTGCGATCTCGATGATTCTGCATACTTCGGTCAGAAGTCTCACTAAGATTATCGCACAAATTGCATGTCTCAGCTTGAAACCCCACGAAAACCAAGATATCTCCGGTTCTGCATATCCAACGAACTGTGGAGTAGTGAAAACCCCAGAAAACGAGTTTCTCGCATTAAATAGCTCGAAACGAGCGATCTCGATGATTCTGCATACTTCGGACAGAAGTCTCATCAAGATTATCGCAGAAAATGCATATCTCAGCTTGAAACCCCACGAAAACCAAGATATCTCCGGTTCTGCATATCCAACGAACCGTGGAGTGGTGAAAACCCCAGAAAACGAGTTTCTTGCATTAAATAGCTCGAAACGAGCGATCTCGATGATTCTGCATACTTCGGACAGAAGTCTCACCAAGATTATCGTAAAAAATGCATATCTCAGCTTGAAACCCCACGAAAACCAAGATATCGCTGGTTCTGCATATCAAACGCACTGTGGAGTGGTGAAAACACCGGATAACTTGTTTCTCGCATTAAATAGCTCAAAAAGAGCGATCTCGATGATTCTGCATACTTCGTACAGAAGTCTCACCAAGATTATCGCAGAAAATGCATATCTCAGCTTGAAACCCCACGAAACCCAAGATATCTCCGGTTCTGCATATCCAACGAGCTGTGGAGTGGTGAAAACCCCAGAAAACGAGCTTCTCGCATTAAATAGCTCGAAAAGAGCGCTCTCGATGTTTCTGCATACTTCGGACAGATGTCTCACCAAGCTTATCGTAGAAAATGCATATCTCCGCTTGAAACCCGACGAAAACCAAAATATCTCCGGTTCTGCATATCATACGCACTGTGGAGTGGTGAAAACACCAGATAACGTGTTTCTCGCATTAAATAGGTGAAAACGAGCGATCTCGATGATTAAGCATACTTCGGACAGAAGTCTCATCAAGATTATCGTAAAAAATGCATATCTCAGCTTGAAACCCCAAGAAAACCCAGATATCGCCGGTTCTGCATATCAAACGCACTGTGGAGTGGTCAAAACACCAGATAACGCGTTTCTCGCATTAAATAGCTCGAAAAGAGCGATATGGATGATTCTGCATACTTCGGACAGAAGAATCACCAAGATGATCGCTGAAAATGCATATCTCAACTGGAAACCCCACGAACACCAAGATATCGCCGGTTCTGCATATCAAACGCACTGTGGAATGTGGAAAACGCCAGATAACTTGTTTTTTCGCATTAAATGTCTCGAAACGAGCGGTGTAGATGATTCTGCATACTTCTGACTGAAGTCTCACCAATATTATCGCAGAAAATGCATATCTCAGCTTGAAACCCGACGAAAACCACGATGTCGCCGGCTCTGCATATCAAACGCACTGTGCGGTGGTGAAAACACCAGAAAACGTGTTTCTCGCATTAAATAGCTCGAATAGAGCGATCTCGATGATTCTGCATACTTCTGACAGAAGACTCACCAAGATGATCGCTGAAAATGCATATCTCAGCTGGAAACCCCACGAAAACCAAGATATCGCCGGTTCTGCATATCACACGTACTGTGGAGTGGTGAAATCACCAGAAAACGTGTTACTCGCATTAAGTAGCTCGAAACGAGCGATCTAGATGATTGTGCATACTTCGGACAGAAGTCTCACCAATATTATCGCAGAAAATGCATATCTCAGCTAGAAACCTCACGAAAATCAAGATGTCGCCGGTTCTGCATATCAAACGCACTATGGAGTGGTGAAAACAACCAGATAACGTGTTTCTCGCATTAAATAGCTCGAAACGAGCGATCTAGATGATTGTGCATACTTCGGACAGAAGTGTCACCAAGATTATCGCAGAAAATGCATATCTCAGCTTGAAATCTCACGAAAATCAAGATGTCGCCGGTTCTGCACATCAAACGTACTGTGGAGCGGTGAAATCACCAGAAAACGTGTTTCCCGCATTAAGTAGCTCGAAAAGAGCGTTCTCGAAGGTTCTGCATACTTCTGACAGAGGTCTCACCAATATTATCGTAGAAAATGCATATCTCAGCTTGAAACCCGACCGATACGAAGAAATCTACGGTTCTGCATGTCTAACGTACTGTGGAGTGGTGAATACACCAGAAAACGTGTTTCTCGCATTAAATAGCTCGAAAAGAGCGATATCGATGATTGTGCATACTTCGGACAGAAGTGTCACCAAGATTATCGCAGAAAATGCATATCTCAGCTTGAAACCACACGAAAATCAAGATGTCACCGGTTCTGCATATCAAACGTACTGTGGAGTGGTGAAAACACCAGAAAACGTGTTTCTCGCATTAACTAGCTAGAAAAGAGCGTTCTGGATGATTCTGCATACTTCTGACTGAAGTCTCACCAGGATTATCGCAGAAAATGCATATCTCAGCTTGAAACCTCACGAAAACCAAGTTATCTCCGGTTCTGCACATCAAACGTACTGTGGAGTGGAGAAAACACCAGAAAACGTGTTTCTCGCATTAAGAAGCTCGAAAAGAGCGTTCTCGAAGATTCTGCATACTTCTGACAGAGGTCTCACCAATATTATCGTAGAAAATGCATATCTCAGCTTGAAACTCGACCGAAACCAAGATATCTCCGGTTCTGCATGTCAAACGTACTGTGGAGTGGTGAATACACCAGAAAACCAGTTTCTCGCATTAAATAGCTCGAAAAAAGCGATCTAGATGATTCTGCATACTTCTGACAGAAGACTCACCAAGATTATCGCAGAAAATGCATATCTCACGTGGAAACACCACGAAAATCAAGATATCGCCGGTTCTGCATATCAAACGCACCGTGGAGTGTTCAATACACCGTATAACGTGTTTCACGCATTAACTAGCTCGAAAAGAGCGTTCTCGATGATTCTGCATACTTCTGACAGAAGTCGCACCAAGATTATCGCAGAAAATGCATACCTCAGGATGGAAACCGACGAAAACCAAGATATCTCCGGTTCTGCATGTCAAACGTACTGTGGAGTGCTCAAAACACCAGAAAAAGTGTTTCTCGCATTAACTAGCTCGAAAAGAGCGTTCTGGATGATTCTGCATACTTCTGACTGAAGTCTCACCAGGATTATCGCTGAAAATGCATATCTCAGCTTGAAACCACACGAAAATCAAGATGTCGCCGGTTCTGCATATCAAACGTACTTTGGAGTGGTGAAATACCAGAAAACGTGTTTCTCGCATTAACTAGCTAGAAAAGAGCGTTCTGGATGATTCTGCATACTTCTGACTGAAGTCTCACCAGGATTATCGCAGAAAATGCTTATTTCAGCTGGAAACCCCACGAAAACCAAGTTATCGGCGGCTCTACATATCAAACGCGCTGTGGAGTGGTCGAAAACACCAGATAACGTGTTTCTCGAATTAAATAGCTCGAAAAGAGCGATATCGATGATTCTGCATACTTCGGACAGAAGTCTCACCAATATTATCGCAGAAAATGCATATCTCAGCTTGAAACCTCACGAAAATCAAGATGACGCCGGTTCTGCATATCAAACGCACTGTGGAGTGGTGAAAACAACCAGATAACGTGTTTCTCGCATTAAATAGCTCGAAACGAGCGATCTAGGTGATTCTGCATACTTCTGACTGAAGTCTCACCAATATTATCGCAGAAAATGCATATCTCAGCTTGAAACCCCACGAAAACCAAGATGTCGCCTGTTCTGCATATCAGACGCACTGTGGTGTGGTGAAAACACCAGAAAACGTGTTTCTCGCATTAACTAGCTCGAAAAGAGCGTTCTCGATGATTCTGCATACTTCTCATAGATGAAACACAAAGATTATCGCAGAAAATGCATATTTCAGCTGGAAACCCCACGAAAACCAAGTTATCGGCGGCTCTACATATCAAACGCGCTGTGGAGTGGTCAAAACACCAGATAACGTGTTTCTCGCATTAAATAGCTCGAAAAGAGCGTTCTCGAAGATTCTGCATACTTCTGACAGAGGTCTCACCAATATTATCGTAGAAAATGCATATCTCAGCTTGAAACTCGACCGAAACCAAGATATCTCCGGTTCTGCATGTCAAACGTACAGTGGAGTGGTGAATACACCAGAAAACGTGTTTTTCGCATTAAATAGCTCGAAAAGAGCGATCTAGATGATTCTGCAAACTTCTGACAGAAGTCTCACCAATATTATCGTAGAAAATGCATATATCAGCTTGAAACCCGACCGAAACGAAGATATCTCCGGTTCTGCATGTCTAACGTACTGTGGAGTGGTGAATACACCAGAAAACGTGTTTCTCGCATTAAATAGCTCGAAAAGAGCGATCTAGATGATTCTGCATACTTCTGGCAGAAGACTCACCAAGCTTATCGCAGAAAATGCATATCTCAGCTGGAAACACCACGAAAATCAAGATATCGCCGGTTCTGCATATCAAACGCACTGTGGAATGTTGAAACCACCAGAAAACTTGTTACTCGCATTAAATAGTTCGAAAAGAGCGATCTAGGTGATTCTGCATACTTCTGACAGAAGACTCACCAAGATTATCGCAGAAAGTGCATATCTCAGCTTGAAACCTCACGAAAACCAAGATATCTCCGGTTCTGCACATCAAACGTACTGTGGAGTGGTGAAAACACCAGAAAACGTGTTTCTCGCATTAAGTAGCTCGAAAAGAGCGTTCTCGAAGATTCTGCATACTTCTCATAGATGAAACACCAAGATTATCGCAGAAAATGCATATTTCAGCTGGAAACCCCACGAGAACCAAGTTATCGGCGGCTCTACATATCAAACGCACTGTGGAGTGTTCACAACACCAGATAACGTGTTTCTCGCATTATATAGCTCGAAAAGAGCGATATCGATGATTCTGCATAATTCTGACTGAAGTCTCACCAATATTATCGCAGAAAATGCATATCTCAGCTTGAATCCCGACGAAAACCAAGATGTCGCCGGGTCTGCATATCAAAAGCACTGCGGGGTGGTGAAAACACCAGAAACCGTGTTTCTCGCATTAACTAGCTCCACAAGAGCGTTCTCGATGATTCTGCATACTTCTCGTAGATGAAACACCAAGATTATCGCAGTAAATGCATATTTCAGCTGGAAACCCCACGAAAACCAAGTTATCGGCGGCTCTACATATCAAACGCACTCTGGAGTGGTCAAAACACCAGATAACGTGTTTCTCGCATTAAATAGCTCGAAAAGAGCGATATCGATGATTCTGCATACTTCTGACTGAAGTCTCACCAATATTATCGCAGAAAATGCATATCTCAGCTGGAAACCCCACGAAAACCAAGATATCGCCGGTTCTGCATATCAGACGCACTCTGGAGTGATGAAAACACCAGAAAACGTGTTTCTCGCATTAACTAGCTCGAAAAGAGCGTTCTGGATGATTCTGCATACTTCTGACTGAAGTCTCACCAGGATTATCGCTGAAAATGCATATCTCAGCTTGAAACCACACGAAAATCAAGATGTCGCCGGTTCTGCATATCAAACGTACTGTGGAGTGGTGAAAACACCAGAAAACGTGTTTCTCGCATTAACTAGCTAGAAAAGAACGTTCTGGATGATTCTGCATACTTCTGACTGAAGTCTCACCAGGATTATCGCAGAAAATGCATATCTCAGCTTGAAACCTCACGAAAACCAAGTTATATCCGGTTCTGCACATCAAACGTACTGTGGAGTGGAGAAAACACCAGAAAACGTGTTTCTCGCATTAAGTACCTCGAAAAGAGCGTTCTCGAAGATTCTGCATACATCTGACAGAGGTCTCACCAATATTATCCTAGAAAATGCATATCTCAGCTTGAAACTCGACCGAAACCAAGATATCGCCGGTTCTGCATATCAGACGCACTCTGGAGTGATGAAAACACCAGAAAACGTGTTTCTCGCATTAACTAGCTCGAAAAGAGCGTTCTCGATGATTCTGCATAATTCTCATAGATGAAACACCAAGATTATCGCAGAAAATGCATATTTTAGCTGGAAACCCCACGAAAACCAAGTTATCGGCGGCTCTACATATCAAACGCACTGTGGAGTGGTCAAAACACTAGAAAACTTGTTTTTTCGCATTAAATAGCTCGAAACGCGCGATCTAGATGATTCTGCAAACTTCTGACAGAAGTCTCACCAATATTATCGTAGAAAATGCATATCTCAGCTTGAAACTCGACCGAAACCAAGATATCTCCGGTTCTGCATGTCAAACGCACTGTGGAGTGGTCAAGACACCAGATAACGGGTTTCTCACATTGAATAGCTCGAAAAGAGCGATCTAGATGGTTCTGCATACTTCTGGCAGAAGACTCACCAAGCTTATCGCAGAAAATGCATATCTCAGCTGGAAACACCACGAAAATCAAGATATCGCCAGTTCTGCATGTCAGACGCACTGTGGAGTGGTGGAAGCACCAGAAAACGTGTTTCTCGCGTTAACTAGCTCGAAAAGAGCGTTCTCGATGATTCTACATACTTCTCACAGATGAAACACGAAGATTATCGCAGAAAATGCATATTTCAGCTGGAAACCCCACGAAAACCAAGTTGTCGGCGGCTCTACATATCAAACGCACTGTGGAGTGGTCAAAACACCAGATGACGTTTTTCACGCATTAAATAGCACGAAAAGAGCGATATCGATGATTCTGCATACTTCGGACAGAAATCTAACCAATATTATCTCAGAAAATGCATATCTCATCTTGAAACCTCACGAAAATCAAGATGTCGCCGCTTCTGCATTTCAAACGCACTGTGGAGTGGTGAAACCAGCGAAATAACGTGTTTCTCGCATTAAATAGCTCGAAACGAGCCATCTCGTTGATTCAGCATACTTCTGACAGAAGTCTCACCAAGATTATCGTAGAAAATGCATATCTCAGCTTGAAACCCGACGAAAACCGAGTTATCTCCGGTTCTGCACATCAAACGTACCGTGGAGCGGGGAAAACACCAGAAAACGTGTTTCGCGCATTATGTAGCTCGAAAAGAGCGTTCTCGAAGGTTCTGCATAGTTCTGACAGAAGTCTCACCAGGATTATCGTAGAAAATGCATATCTCAGCTTGAAACCCGACCGAAACCAAGATATCTCCGGTTCTGCATGTCAAACGTACTGTGGAGTGTTGAAAACACCAGAAAACGTGTTTCGTGCATTAAGTAGCTCGAAAAGAGGGCTCTCGATGTTTCTGCATACTTCGGACAGAAGTCTCACCATGATTATCGCAGAAATTGCATATCTCAGCTTGAATCGCCACGAAAACCAGGATATCGCTGGTTCTGCATATCAAACGCACTGTGGAGTGGTGAAAACACCAGATAACTTGTTTCTCGCATTAAATAGCTCGAAAAGAGCGATCTCGATGATTCTGCATACTTCGGACAGAAGTCTCACCAAGATTATCGCAGAAAATGCATATCTCAGATTGAAACCCCACGAAAACCAAGATATCTCCGGTTCTGCATATCCAACGAACTGTGGAGTGGCGAAAACACCAGGAAACGTGTTTCTCACATTAAATAGCTCGAAACGAGCGATCTCGATGATTAAGCATACTTCGGACAGACGTCTCACCAAGATTATCCCAGAAATTGCATATCTCAGCTTGAAACCCCACGAAAACCAAGATATCGCCGGTTCTGCATATCAAACGCACTGTGGAGTGGTGAAAATCCCAGATAACGTGTTTCTCGCATTAAATAGCTCGAAACGAGCGATCTCGATGATTAAGCATACTTCTAACAGAAGTCTCACCATGATTATTGCAGAAAATGCATATCTCTGCTAGAAACCCCACGAAAACCAAACATTGCCGGTTCTGCACATCAAACGCACTGTGGTGTGGTGAAAACACCAGATAACGTGTTTGCTCGCATTAAATATATCGAAAAGAGCGATCTCGATGATTCTGCATACTTCTAACAGAAGTCTCACCATGATTATCGCAGAAAATGCATATCTCTGCTAGAAACCCCACGAAAACCAAGATATCTCCGGTTCTTCATATCCAACGAACTGTGGAGTGGTGAAAACCCCAGAAAACGTGTTTCTCGCATAAAATAGCTCGAAACGAGCGATCTCGATGATTAAGCATACTTCGGACAGAAGTCTCACCAAGATTATCGCAGAAATTGCAAATCTCAGCTTGAATCCCCACGAAAACCAGGATATCGCTGGTTCTGCATATCAAACGCACTGTGGAGTACTGAAAACACCAGATAACGTGTTTCTCGCATTAAATAGCTCGAATAGAGCGATCTCGATGATTAAGCATACTTCGGACAGAAGTCTCACCATGATTATCGCAGAAAATGCATATCTCAGCTTGATACCTGACGAAAACCAAACATTGCCGGTTCTGCATATCAAACGCACTGTGGCGTGGTGAAAACACCAGATAACGTGTTTGCTCGCATTAAATATGTCGAAAAGAGCGATCTCGATGATTCTGCATACTTCGGACAGAAGTCTCACCAAGATTATCGCAGAAAATGCATATCTCAGATTGAAACCCCACGAAAACCAAGATATCTCCGGTTCTGCATATCCAACGAACTGTGGAGTGGCGAAAACACCAGGAAACGTGTTTCTCACATTAAATAGCTCGAAACGAGCGATCTCGATGATTAAGCATACTTCGGACAGACGTCTCACCAAGATTATCCCAGAAATTGCATATCTCAGCTTGAATCCCCACGAAAACCAAGATATCGCTGGTTCTGCATATCAAACGCACTGTGGAGTGCTGAAAACACCAGATAACGTGTTTCTCGAATTGAATAGCTCGAATAGAGCGATCTCGATGATTAAGCATACTTCGGACAGAAGTCTCACCAAGATTATCGCAGAAAATGCATATCTGAACTTGAAACCCCACGAAAACCAAGATAACGTCGGTTCTGCATATCATACGCACTGTGGAGTGGTGAAAACACCAGATAACGTGTTTCTCGCAATAAATAGCTCGAAACGAGCGATCTCGATGATTCTGCATACTTCGGACAGAAGTCTCACCAAGATTATCGCAGCTAATGCATATCTCAGCTTGAAACCCCACGAAAACCAAGATATCGCCGGTTCTGCATATCAAACGCACTGTGGAGTGGTGAAAATCCCAGATAACCTGTTTCTAGCATTAAATAGCTCGAAACGAGCGATCTCGATGATTAAGCATACTTCTAACAGAAGTCTCACCATGATTATCGCAGAAAATGCATGTCTCTGCTAGAAACCCCACGAAAACCAAACATTGCCGGTTCTGCATATCAAACGCACTGTGGCGTGGTGAAAACACCAGATAACGTGTTTGCTCCCATTAAATATGTCGAAAAGAGCGATCTCGATGACTCTGCATACTTCGGACAGAAGTCTCACCAAGATTATCGCAGAAATTGCAAATCTCAGCTTGAATCCCCACGAAAACCAGGATATCTCCGGTTCTGCATATCCAACGAACTGTGGAGTGGTGAAAACCCCAGAAAACGTGTTTCTCGCATTAAATAGCTCGAAACGAGCGATCTCGATGATTAAGTATACTTCGGACAGAAGTCTCACCAAGATTATCGCAGAAATTGCAAATCTCAGCTTGAATCCCCAGGAAAACCAGGATATCGCTGGTTCTGCATATCAAACGCACTGTGGAGTACTGAAAACACCAGATAACGTGTTTCTCGCATTGAATAGCTCGAATAGAGCGATCTCGATGATTAAGCATACTTCGGACAGAAGTCTCACCAAGATTATCGTAAAAAATGCATATCTCAGCTTGAAACCCCACAAAAACCAAGATATCGCCGGATCTGCATTTCAAACGCACTGTGGAGTGGTGAAAACACCAGATAACGTGTTTCTCGCATTAACTAGCTCGAAAAGTGCGATCTCGATGATTCTGCATACTTCGGACAGAAGTCTCACCATGATTATCGCAGAAAATGCATATCTCAGCTTGATACCCGACGAAAACCAAACATTGCCGGTTCTGCATATCAAACGCACTGTGGCGTGGTGAAAACACCAGATAACGTGTTTGCTCGCATTAAATATGTCGAAAAGAGCGATCTCGATGACTCTGCATACTTCGGACAGAAGTCTCACCATGATTATCGCAGACAATGCATATCTGAGCTTGAAACCCCACGAAAACCAAGATATCGTCGGTTCTGCATAACATACGCACTGTGGAGTGCTGAAAACACCAGATAACGTGTTTCTCGCATTAAATAGCTCGAATAGAGCGATCTCGATGATTAAGCATACTTCGGACAGAAGTCTCACCACGATTATCGTAAAAAATGCATATCTCAACTTGAAACCCCACGAAAACCAAGATATCGCTGGTACTGCATATCAAACACTTTGTGGAGTGGTGAAAATACCAGATAACGTGTTTCTCGCATTATATAACTCGAAAAGAGCGATCTCGATGGTTCTGCATACTTCGGACAGAAGTCTCACCAAGATTATCGTAAAAAATGCATATCCGAGCTTGAAACCCCACGAAAGCCAAGATATCGCTGGTTCTGCATATCAAACGCACTGTGGAATGGTGAAAACACCAGATAAGGTTTTTCTCGCATTAACTATCTCGAAAAGAGCGATCTCGATGATTCAGCATACTTCGGACAGAAGTCTCACCAAGATTATCGCAGAAATTGCAAATCTCAGCTTGAATCCCCACGAAAACCAGGATATCTCCTGTTCTGCATATCCAACGAACTGTGGAGAGGTGAACACCCCAGAAAACGTGTTTCTCGCATTAAATAGCTCGAAAAGTGCGATCTCGATGATTCTGCATACTTCGGACAGAAGTCTCACCAAGATTCTCGCAGAAAATGCATATCTCAGCTTGAAACCCCACGAAAACCCAGATATTGCTGGTTCTACATATCAAACGCACTGTCGAATGCTGAAAACACCAGATAACGTGTTTCTCGCATTAAATAGCTCGAAAAGTGCGATCTCGATGATTCTGCATACTTCGGACAGACGTCTCACCATGATTATCGTAAAAAATGCATATCTGAGCTTGAAACCCCACAAAAACCAAGATATCGCTGGTTCTGCATGTCAAACGCACTGTGGAGTGGTGAAAACACCAGATAACGTGTTTCTCGCATTAAATAGCTCGAAAAGTGCGATCTCGATGATTCTGCATACTTAGGACAGAAGTCTCACCAAGATTATCGCAGAAAATGCATATCTGAGCTTGAAACCCCACGAAAACCAAGATATCGTCGGTTCTGCATATCATACGCACTGTGGAGTGGTGAAAACACCAGATAACGTGTTTCTCGCATTAAATAGCTCGAAAAGTGCGATCTCGATGATTCTGCATACTTCGGACAGAAATTTCACCAAGGTTATCGCAGAAAATGCATATCTCAGCTTGAAACCCCACGAAAACCAAGATATCGCTGGTTCTGCATATCAAACGCACTGTGGAGTGCAGAAAACACCAGATAACGTGTTTCTCGCATTAAATAGCTCGAATAGAGCGATCTCGATGATTAAGCATACTTCGGACAGAAGTCTCACCAAGATTATCGCAGAAACTGCATATCTGAGCTTGAAACCCCACGAAAACCAAGATATCGCTGGTTCTGCATATCAAACGCACTGTGGAGTGCTGAAAACACCAGATAACGTGTTTCTCGCATTTAATAGCTCGAATAGAGCGATCTCGATGATTGAGCATACTTCGGACAGAAGTCTCACCATGATTATCGCAGAAAATGCATGTCTCTGCTAGAAACCCCACGAAAACCAAACATTGCCGGTTCTGCATATCAAACGCACTGTGGCGTGGTGAAAACACCAGATAACGTGTTTGCTCGCATTAAATATGTCGAAAAGAGCGATCTCGATGACTCTGCATACTTCGGACAGAAGTCTCACCAAGATTATCGCAGAAATTGCAATTCTCAGCATGAATCCCCACGAAAACCAGGATATCTCCGGTTCTGCATATCCAACGAACTGTGGAGTGGTGAAAACCCCAGAAAACGTGTTTCTCGCATTAAATAGCTCGAAACGAGCGATCTCGATGATTAAGTATACTTCGGACAGAAGTCTCACCAAGATTATCGCAGAAATTGCAAATCTCAGCTTGAATCCCCAGGAAAACCAGGATATCGCTGGTTCTGCATATCAAACGCACTGTGGAGTACTGAAAACACCAGATAACGTGTTTCTCGCATTGAATAGCTCGAATAGAGCGATCTCGATGATTAAGCATACTTCGGACAGAAGTCTCACCAAGATTATCGTAAAAAATGCATATCTCAGCTTGAAACCCCACAAAAACCAAGATATCGCCGGATCTGCATTTCAAACGCACTGTGGAGTGGTGAAAACACCAGATAACGTGTTTCTCGCATTAACTAGCTCGAAAAGTGCGATCTCGATGATTCTGCATACTTCGGACAGAAGTCTCACCATGATTATCGCAGAAAATGCATATCTCAGCTTGATACCCGACGAAAACCAAACATTGCCGGTTCTGCATATCAAACGCACTGTGGCGTGGTGAAAACACCAGATAACGTGTTTGCTCGCATTAAATATGTCGAAAAGAGCGATCTCGATGACTCTGCATACTTCGGACAGAAGTCTCACCATGATTATCGCAGACAATGCATATCTGAGCTTGAAACCCCACGAAAACCAAGATATCGTCGGTTCTGCATAACATACGCACTGTGGAGTGCTGAAAACACCAGATAACGTGTTTCTCGCATTAAATAGCTCGAATAGAGCGATCTCGATGATTAAGCATACTTCGGACAGAAGTCTCACCACGATTATCGTAAAAAATGCATATCTCAACTTGAAACCCCACGAAAACCAAGATATCGCTGGTACTGCATATCAAACGCTTTGTGGAGTGGTGAAAATACCAGATAACGTGTTTCTCGCATTATATAACTCGAAAAGAGCGATCTCGATGGTTCTGCATACTTCGGACAGAAGTCTCACCAAGATTATCGTAAAAAATGCATATCCGAGCTTGAAACCCCACGAAAGCCAAGATATCGCTGGTTCTGCATATCAAACGCACTGTGGAATGGTGAAAACACCAGATAAGGTTTTTCTCGCATTAACTATCTCGAAAAGAGCGATCTCGATGATTCAGCATACTTCGGACAGAAGTCTCACCAAGATTATCGCAGAAATTGCAAATCTCAGCTTGAATCCCCACGAAAACCAGGATATCTCCTGTTCTGCATATCCAACGAACTGTGGAGAGGTGAACACCCCAGAAAACGTGTTTCTCGCATTAAATAGCTCGAAAAGTGCGATCTCGATGATTCTGCATACTTCGGACAGAAGTCTCACCAAGATTCTCGCAGAAAATGCATATCTCAGCTTGAAACCCCACGAAAACCCAGATATTGCTGGTTCTACATATCAAACGCACTGTCGAATGCTGAAAACACCAGATAACGTGTTTCTCGCATTAAATAGCTCGAAAAGTGCGATCTCGATGATTCTGCATACTTCGGACAGACGTCTCACCATGATTATCGTAAAAAATGCATATCTGAGCTTGAAACCCCACAAAAACCAAGATATCGCTGGTTCTGCATATCAAACGCACTGTGGAGTGGTGAAAACACCAGATAACGTGTTTCTCGCATTAAATAGCTCGAAAAGTGCGATCTCGATGATTCTGCATACTTAGGACAGAAGTCTCACCAAGATTATCGCAGAAAATGCATATCTGAGCTTGAAACCCCACGAAAACCAAGATATCGTCGGTTCTGCATATCATACGCACTGTGGAGTGGTGAAAACACCAGATAACGTGTTTCTCGCATTAAATAGCTCGAAAAGTGCGATCTCGATGATTCTGCATACTTCGGACAGAAATTTCACCAAGATTATCGCAGAAAATGCATATCTCAGCTTGAAACCCCACGAAAACCAAGATATCGCTGGTTCTGCATATCAAACGCACTGTGGAGTGCAGAAAACACCAGATAACGTGTTTCTCGCATTAAATAGCTCGAATAGAGCGATCTCGATGATTAAGCATACTTCGGACAGAAGTCTCACCAAGATTATCGCAGAAACTGCATATCTGAGCTTGAAACCCCACGAAAACCAAGATATCGCTGGTTCTGCATATCAAACGCACTGTGGAGTGCTGAAAACACCAGATAACGTGTTTCTCGCATTTAATAGCTCGAATAGAGCGATCTCGATGATTGAGCATACTTCGGACAGAAGTCTCACCAAGATTATCGCAGAAAATGCATATCTGAGCTTGAAACCCCACGAAAACCAAGACATCGTCGGTTCTGCATATCATACACACTGTGGAGTGGTGAAAACACCAGATAACGTGTTTCTCGCATTAAATAGCTCGAAAAGTGCGATCTCGATGATTCTGCGTACTTCGGACAGATATCTCACCAAGATTATCGCAGAAAATGCATATCTCAGCTTGAAACCCCACGAAAACCAAGATATCGCTGGTACTGCATATCAAACGCTCTGTGGAGTGGTGAAAATACCAGATAAGGTTTTTGTCGCATTAACTATCTCGAAAAGTGCGATCTCGATGATTCAGCATACTTCGGACAGAATTCTCACTAAGATTATCGTAAAAAATGCATATCTCAGCTTGAAACCACACAAAAACCAAGATATCGCCGGTTCTGCATATCAAACGCACTGTGGAGTGGTGAAAACACCAGATAACGTGTTTCTCGAATTAAATAGCTCGAAAAGAGTGCTCTCGATGTTTCTGCATACTTCGCAGAGATGTCTCACCAAGCTTATCGTAGAAAATGCATATCTCAGCTTGAAACCCGACGAAAACCAAAATATCTCCGGTTCTGCATATCCAACGCACTGTGGAGTGGTGAAAACACCAGATAACGTGTTTCTCGCATTAAATAGCTCGCAACGAGCGATCTGGATGATTCTGCATACTTCGGACAGAAGTCTCACCAATATTATCGCAGAAAATGCATATCTCAGCTTGAAACCTCACGAAAACTAAAATATCGCCGGTTCTGCATTACAAACCAACTGTGGAGTGGTGAAAACACCAGATAAGGTGTTTCTCGCATTAAATAGCTCGAAAAGTGCGATCTCGATGATTCTGCATACTTCGGACAGAAGTCTCACCAAAATTATCGTAAAAAATGCATATCTCAGCTTGAAACCCCACGAAAACCAAGATATCGCTGTGTTCTGCATATCAAACGCACTGTGGAGTGGTGAAAACCCCAGAAAACGTGTTCCTCGCATTAAATAGCTCGAATAGAGCGATCTCGATGATTCTTCATACTTCGGACAGAAGTCTCACCAAGATTATCGTAAAAAATTCATATCTCTGCTTGAAACCCCACGAAAGCCAAGATATCGCTGGTTCTGCATATCAAACGCACTGTGGAGTGGTGAAAACTCCGGATAAGGTTTTTCTCGCATTAACTAGCTCGAAAAGAGCGATCTCGATGTTTCAGCATACTTCGGACAGAAGTCTCACCAAGATTATTGCAGAAAATGCATATCTCAGCTTGAAACCCCAGGAAAACAAAGATATCGCCGGTTCTGCATATCAAACCAACTGTGGAGTGGTGAAAACACCAGATAACGTGTTTCTCGCATTAAATAGCTCGTAACGAGCGATCTCGATGATTAAGCATACTTCGGACAGAAGTCTCACCAAGATTATCGCAGAAATTGCATATCTCAGCATGAATCCCCACGAAAACCAAGATATCGCTGGTTCTGCATATCAAACGCACTGTGGAGTGCTGAAAACACCAGATAACGTGTTTCTCGCATTAAATAGCTGGAATAGAGCGATCTCGATGATTAAGCATACTTCGGACAGAAGTCTCACCAAGATTATCGTAAAAAATGCATATCTCAGCTTGAAACCCCACAAAAACCAAGATATCGCCGGTTCTGCATATCAAACGCACTGTGGAGTGGTGAAAACACCAGATAACGTGTTTCTCGCATTAAATAGCTCGAAAAGTGCGATCTCGATGATTCTGCATACTTCGGACAGAAGTCTCACCAAGATTATCGCAGAAAATGCATATCCGAGCTTGAAACCCCACGAAAACCAAGATATCGTCGGTTCTGCATATCATACGCACTCTGTTGTGGTGAAAACACCAGATAACGTGTTTCTCGCATTAAATAGCTCGAAAAGTGCGATCTCGATGATTCTGCATACTTCGGACAGAAATCTCACCAAGATTATCGCAGAAAATGCATATCTCAGCTTGAAACCCCACGAAACCCAAGATATCGCTGGTACTGCATATCAAACGCTCTGTGGAGTGGTGAAAATACCAGATCACGTGTTTCTCGCATTAAATAGCTCGAAAAGAGCGATCTCGATGATTCTGCATACTTCGGACAGAAGTCTCACCAAGATTATCGTAGAAAATGCATATCTCAGCTTGAAACCCCACGAAAACCCAGATATCGCTGGTTCTACATATCAAACGCACTGTCGAATGCTGAAAACACCAGATAACGTGTTTCTCGCATTAAATAGCTCGAAAAGTGCGATCTCGATGATTCTGCATACTTCGGACAGAAGTCTCACCAAGATTATCGCAGAAACTGCATATCTCAGCTTGAAACCCCACGAAAACCAAGATATCGCTGGTACTGCATATCAAACGCTCTGTGGAGTGGTGAAAATACCAGATAAGGTTTTTGTCGCATTAACTATCTCGAAAAGTGCGATCTCGATGATTAAGCATACTTCGGACAGAAGTCTCACCAAGATTATCGTAAAAAATGCATATCTCAGCTTGAAACCACACAAAAACCAAGATATCGCCGGTTCTGCATATCAAACGCACTGTGGAGTGGTGAAAACACCAGATAACGTGTTTCTCGAATTAAATAGCTCGAAAAGAGTGCTCTCGATGTTTCTGCATACTTCGCAGAGATGTCTCACCAAGCTTATCGTAGAAAATGCATATCTCAGCTTGAAACCCGACGAAAACCAAAATATCTCCGGTTCTGCATATCCAACGCACTGTGGAGTGGTGAAAACACCAGATAACGTGTTTCTCGCATTAAATAGCTCGCAACGAGCGATCTGGATGATTCTGCATACTTCGGACAGAAGTCTCACCAATATTATCGCAGAAAATGCATATCTCAGCTTGAAACCTCACGAAAACTAAAATATCGCCGGTTCTGCATTACAAACCAACTGTGGAGTGGTGAAAACACCAGATAACGTGTTTCTCGCATTAAATAGCTCGAAAAGTGCGATCTCGATGATGCTGCATACTTCTGACAGAAGTCTCAACAAGATTATCGCAGAAATTGCATATCTCAGCTTGAAACCCCACGAAAACCAAGATATCGCTGGTTCTGCATATCAAACGCACTGTGGAGTGCTGAAAACACCAGATAACGTGTTTCTCGCATTTAATAGCTCGAATAGAGCGATCTCGATGATTGAGCATACTTCGGACAGAAGTCTCACCAATATTATCGCAGAAAATGCATATCTGAGCTTGAAACCCCACGAAAACCAAGATATCGTCGGTTCTGCATATCATACACACTGTGGAGTGGTGAAAACACCAGATAACGTGTTTCTCGCATTAAATAGCTCGAAAAGTGCGATCTCGATGATTCTGCATACTTCGGACAGAAATCTCACCAAGATTATCGCAGAAAATGCATATCTCAGCTTGAAACCTCACGAAAACTAAAATATCGCCGGTTCTGCATTACAAACCAACTGTGGAGTGGTGAAAACACCAGATAACGTGTTTCTCGCATTAAATAGCTCGAAAAGTGCGATCTCGATGATGCTGCATACTTCTGACAGAAGTCTCAACAAGATTATCGCAGAAATTGCATATCTCAGCTTGAAACCCCACGAAAACCAAGATATCGCTGGTTCTGCATATCAAACGCACTGTGGAGTGCTGAAAACACCAGATAACGTGTTTCTCGAATTAAATAGCTCGAAAAGAGTGCTCTCGATGTTTCTGCATACTTCGCAGAGATGTCTCACCAAGCTTATCGTAGAAAATGCATATCTCAGATTGAAACCCGACGAAAACCAAAATATCTCCGGTTCTGCATATCCAACGCACTGTGGAGTGGTGAAAACACCAGATAACGTGTTTCTCGCATTAAATAGCTCGCAACGAGCGATCTGGATGATTCTGCATACTTCGGACAGAAGTCTCACCAATATTATCGCAGAAAATGCATATCTCAGCTTGAAACCTCACGAAAACTAAAATATCGCCGGTTCTGCATTACAAACCAACTGTGGAGTGGTGAAAACACCAGATAAGGTGTTTCTCGCATTAAATAGCTCGAAAAGTGCGATCTCGATGATTCTGCATACTTCGGACAGAAGTCTCACCAAAATTATCGTAAAAAATGCATATCTCAGCTTGAAACCCCACGAAAACCAAGATATCGCTGTGTTCTGCATATCAAACGCACTGTGGAGTGGTGAAAACCCCAGAAAACGTGTTCCTCGCATTAAATAGCTCGAATAGAGCGATCTCGATGATTCTTCATACTTCGGACAGAAGTCTCACCAAGATTATCGTAAAAAATTCATATCTCTGCTTGAAACCCCACGAAAGCCAAGATATCGCTGGTTCTGCATATCAAACGCACTGTGGAGTGGTGAAAACTCCGGATAAGGTTTTTCTCGCATTAACTAGCTCGAAAAGAGCGATCTCGATGTTTCAGCATACTTCGGACAGAAGTCTCACCAAGATTATTGCAGAAAATGCATATCTCAGCTTGAAACCCCAGGAAAACAAAGATATCGCCGGTTCTGCATATCAAACCAACTGTGGAGTGGTGAAAACACCAGATAACGTGTTTCTCGCATTAAATAGCTCGTAACGAGCGATCTCGATGATTAAGCATACTTCGGACAGAAGTCTCACCAAGATTATCGCAGAAATTGCATATCTCAGCATGAATCCCCACGAAAACCAAGATATCGCTGGTTCTGCATATCAAACGCACTGTGGAGTGCTGAAAACACCAGATAACGTGTTTCTCGCATTAAATAGCTGGAATAGAGCGATCTCGATGATTAAGCATACTTCGGACAGAAGTCTCACCAAGATTATCGTAAAAAATGCATATCTCAGCTTGAAACCCCACAAAAACCAAGATATCGCCGGTTCTGCATATCAAACGCACTGTGGAGTGGTGAAAACACCAGATAACGTGTTTCTCGCATTAAATAGCTCGAAAAGTGCGATCTCGATGATTCTGCATACTTCGGACAGAAGTCTCACCAAGATTATCGCAGAAAATGCATATCCGAGCTTGAAACCCCACGAAAACCAAGATATCGTCGGTTCTGCGTATCATACGCACTCTGTTGTGGTGAAAACACCAGATAACGTGTTTCTCGCATTAAATAGCTCGAAAAGTGCGATCTCGATGATTCTGCATACTTCGGACAGAAATCTCACCAAGATTATCGCAGAAAATGCATATCTCAGCTTGAAACCCCACGAAACCCAAGATATCGCTGGTACTGCATATCAAACGCTCTGTGGAGTGGTGAAAATACCAGATCACGTGTTTCTCGCATTAAATAGCTCGAAAAGAGCGATCTCGATGATTCTGCATACTTCGGACAGAAGTCTCACCAAGATTATCGTAGAAAATGCATATCTCAGCTTGAAACCCCACGAAAACCCAGATATCGCTGGTTCTACATATCAAACGCACTGTCGAATGCTGAAAACACCAGATAACGTGTTTCTCGCATTAAATAGCTCGAAAAGTGCGATCTCGATGATTCTGCATACTTCGGACAGAAGTCTCACCAAGATTATCGCAGAAACTGCATATCTCAGCTTGAAACCCCACGAAAACCAAGATATCGCTGGTACTGCATATCAAACGCTCTGTGGAGTGGTGAAAATACCAGATAAGGTTTTTGTCGCATTAACTATCTCGAAAAGTGCGATCTCGATGATTAAGCATACTTCGGACAGAAGTCTCACCAAGATTATCGTAAAAAATGCATATCTCAGCTTGAAACCACACAAAAACCAAGATATCGCCGGTTCTGCATATCAAACGCACTGTGGAGTGGTGAAAACACCAGATAACGTGTTTCTCGAATTAAATAGCTCGAAAAGAGTGCTCTCGATGTTTCTGCATACTTCGCAGAGATGTCTCACCAAGCTTATCGTAGAAAATGCATATCTCAGCTTGAAACCCGACGAAAACCAAAATATCTCCGGTTCTGCATATCCAACGCACTGTGGAGTGGTGAAAACACCAGATAACGTGTTTCTCGCATTAAATAGCTCGCAACGAGCGATCTGGATGATTCTGCATACTTCGGACAGAAGTCTCACCAATATTATCGCAGAAAATGCATATCTCAGCTTGAAACCTCACGAAAACTAAAATATCGCCGGTTCTGCATTACAAACCAACTGTGGAGTGGTGAAAACACCAGATAACGTGTTTCTCGCATTAAATAGCTCGAAAAGTGCGATCTCGATGATGCTGCATACTTCTGACAGAAGTCTCAACAAGATTATCGCAGAAATTGCATATCTCAGCTTGAAACCCCACGAAAACCAAGATATCGCTGGTTCTGCATATCAAACGCACTGTGGAGTGCTGAAAACACCAGATAACGTGTTTCTCGCATTTAATAGCTCGAATAGAGCGATCTCGATGATTGAGCATACTTCGGACAGAAGTCTCACCAATATTATCGCAGAAAATGCATATCTGAGCTTGAAACCCCACGAAAACCAAGATATCGTCGGTTCTGCATATCATACACACTGTGGAGTGGTGAAAACACCAGATAACGTGTTTCTCGCATTAGATAGCTCGAAAAGTGCGATCTCGATGATTCTGCATACTTCGGACAGAAATCTCACCAAGATTATCGCAGAAAATGCATATCTCAGCTTGAAACCCCACGAAAACCAAGATATCGCTGGTACTGCATATCAAACGCTCCGTGGAGTGGTGCAAATACCAGATAAGGTTTTTGTCGCATTAACTATCTCGAAAAGTGCGATCTCGATGATTCAGCATACTTCGGACAAAAGTCTCACCAAGTTTATCGCAGAAAATGCATATTTCAGCTTGAAACTCCTCGAAAACCAAGATATCACCTGTTCTGCATATCCAACGAACTGTGGTGTGGTGAAAACCCCAGAGAACGTGTTTCTCGCATTAAATAGGTCGAAAAGAGCGATCTCGATGTTTCTGCATACTTCGGACAGTGGTCTCACCAAGATTATCGCAGAAAATGCATATCTCAGCTTGAAACCCCACGAAAACCAAGATATCTCCGGTTCTGCACATCCAACGAACTGTGGTGTGGTGAAAACTCCAGAAAACGTGTTTCTCGCTTTAAATAGCTCGAAAAATACGATCTCGATGACTCTGCATACTTCGGATAGAAGTCTCACCAAGATTATCGCAGAAAATGCATATCTGAGCTTGAAACCCCACGAAAACCAAGATATAGTCGGTTCTGCATATCATACGCACTGTGGAGTGGTGAAAACACCAGATAACGTGTTTCTCGCATTAAATAGCTCGTAACGAGCGATCTCGATGATTAAGCATACTTCGGACAGAAGTCTCACCAAGATTATCGTAAAAAAAGCATATCTCAGATTGAAACCCGACGAAAACTAAAATATCGCCGTTTCTGCATTACAAACCAACTGTGGAGTGGTGAAAACACCAGATAAGGTGTTTCTCGCATTAAATAGCTCGAAAAGTGCGATCTCGATGATTCTGCATACTTCGGACAGAAGTCTCACCAAGATTATCGCAGAAATTGCATATCTCAGCTTGAAACCCCACAAAAACCAAAATATCTCCGGTTCTGCATATCCAACGCACTGTGGAGTGGTGAAAACACCAGATTACGTGTTTCTCGCATTAAATAGCTCGAAACGAGCGATCTCGATGATTCTGCATACTTCGGACAGAAGTCTCACCAAAATTATCGTAAAAAATGCATATCTCAGCTTGAAACCCCACGACAACCAAGATATCGCTGTGTTCTGCATATCAAACGCACTGTGGAGTGGTGAAAACCCCAGAAAACGTGTTCCTCGCATTAAATAGCTCGAATAGAGCGATCTCCATGATTCTTCATACTTCGGACAGAAGTCTCACCAAGATTATCGTAAAAAATGCATATCTCAGCTTGGAACCCCACGAAAGCCAAGATATCGCTGGTTCTGCATATCAAACGCACTGTGGAGTGTTGAAAACACCGGATAAGGTTTTTCTCGCATTAACCAGCTCGAAAAGAGCGATCTCGATGTTTCAGCATACTTCGGACAGAAGTCTCACCAAGATTATCGCAGAAAATGCATATCTCAGCTTGAAACCCCAGGAAAACAAAGATATCGCCGGTTCTGCATAACAAACCAACTGTGGAGTGGTGAAAACACCAGATAACGTGTTTCTCGCATTAAATAGCTCGAAAAGTGCGATCTCGATGATGCTGCATACTTCGGACAGAAGTCTCAACAAGATTATCGCAGAAACTGCATATATCAGCTTGAAACCCCACGAAAACCAAGATATCGCTGGTACTGCATATCAAACGCTCTGTGGAGTTGTGAAAATACCAGATAAGGTTTTTGTCGCATTAACTATCTCGAAAAGTGCGATCTCGATGATTCAGCATACTTCGGACAGAAGTCTCACTAAGATTATCGTAAAAAATGCATATCTCAGCTTGAAACCACACAAAAACCAAGATATCGCCGGTTCTGCATATCATACGCACTGTGGAGTGGTGAAAACACCAGATAACGTGTTTCTCGAATTAAATAGCTCGAAAAGAGTGCTCTCGATGTTTCTGCATACTTCGCAGAGATGTCTCACCAAGCTTATCGTAGAAAATGCATATCTCAGCTTGAAACCCGACGAAAACCAAAATATCTCCGGTTCTGCATATCCAACGCACTGTGGAGTGGTGAAAACACCAGATAACGTGTTTCTCGCACTAAATAGCTCGCAACGAGCGATCTGGATGATTCTGCATACTTCGGACAGAAGTCTCACCAATATTATCGCAGAAAATGCATATCTCAGCTTGAAACCCCACAAAAACCAAAATATTTCCGGTTCTGCATATCCAACGCACTGTGGAGTGGTGAAAACACCAGATAACGTGTTTTTCGCATTAAATAGCTCGAAACGAGCGATCTCGATGATTCTGCATACTTCGGACAGAAGTCTCACCAAAATTATCGTAAAAAATGCATATCTCAGCTTGAAACCCCACGAAAACCAAGATATCGCTGTGTTCTGCATATCAACCGCACTGTGGAGTGGTGAAAACCCCAGAAAACGTGTTCCTCGCATTAAATAGCTCGAATAGAGCGATCTCGATGATTCTTCATACTTCGGACAGAAGTCTCACCAAGATTATCGTAAAAAATGCATATCTCAGCTTGAAACCCCACGAAAGCCAAGATATCGCTGGTTCTGCATATCAAACGCACTGTGGAGTGGTGAAAACACCGGATAAGGTTTTTCTCGCATTAACTAGCTCGAAAAGAGCGATCTCGATGTTTCAGCATACTTCGGACAGAAGTCTCACCAAGATTATCGCAGAAAATGCATATCTCAGCTTGAAACCCCAGGAAAACAAAGATATCGCCGGTTCTGCATATCAAACCAACTGTGGAGTGGTGAAAACACCAGATAACGTGTTTCTCGCATTAAATAGCTCGAAAAGTGCGATCTCGATGATGCTGCATACTTCGGACAGAAGTCTCAACAAGATTATCGCAGAAATTGCATATCTCAGCTTGAAACCCCACGAAAACCAAGATATCGCTGGTTCTGCATATCAAACGCACTGTGGAGTGCTGAAAACACCAGATAACGTGTTTCTCGCATTTAATAGCTCGAATAGAGCGATCTCGATGATTGAGCATACTTCGGACAGAAGTCTCACCAAGATTATCGCAGAAAATGCATATCTGAGCTTGAAACCCCACGAAAACCAAGATATCGTCGGTTCTGCATATCATACACACTGTGGAGTGGTGAAAACAGCAGATAACGTGTTTCTCGCATTAAATAGCTCGAAAAGTGCGATCTCGATGATTAAGCATACTGCGGACAGAAATCTCACCAAGATTATCGTACAAAATGCATATCTCAGCTTGAAAACCCACGAAAGCCGAGATATCGCTGGTTCTGCATATCAAACGCACTGTGGAGTGGTGAAAACACCGGATAAGGTTTTTCTCGCATTAACTAGCTCGAAAGAGCGATCTCGATGTTTCAGCATACTTCGGACAGAAGTCTCAACAAGATTATCGCAGAAAATGCATATCTCAGCTTGAAACCCCAGGAAAACCAAGATATCGCCGTTTCTGCATATCAAACCAACTGTAGAGTGGTGAAAGCACCAGATAACGTGTTTCTCGCATTAAATAGCTCGAAAAGTGCGATCTCGATGATTCTGCATACTTCGGATAGAAGTCTCAATAAGATTATCGCAGAAAATGCATATCTCAGCTTGAAACCCCACGAAAACCAAGATATCTACTGTTCTGCATATCAAACGCACTGTGGAGTGGTGAAAACACCAGATAACGTGTTTCTCGCACTAACTGGCTCGGCAAGAGCGATCTCGATGATTCAGCATACTTCGGACAGAAGTCTCACCAAGATTATCGTAAAAAATGCATTTCTCAGCTTGAAACCCCACGAAAGCCAAGATATCGCTGGTTCTGCATATCAAACGCACTGTGGAGTGGTGAAAACCCCAGAAAACGTGTTCCTCGCATTAAATAGCTCGAATAGAGCGATCTCGATGATTCTTCATACTTCGGACGGAAGTCTCACCAAGATTATCGTAAAAAATGCATATCTCAGCTTGAAACCCCACGAAAGCCAAGATATCGCTAGTTCTGCATATCAAACGCACTGTGGAGTGGTGAAAACACCGGATAAGGTTTTTCTCGCATTAACTAGCTCGAAGAGAGCGATCTCGATGATTCTTCATACTTCGGACAGAAGTCTCACCAAGATTATCGTAAAAAATGCATATCTCAGCTTGAAACCCCACGAAAGCCAAGATATCGCTGGTTCTGCATATCAAACGCACTGTGGAGTGGTGAAAACACCGGATAAGGTTTTTCTCGCATTAACTAGCTCGAAAAGAGCGATCTCGATGTTTCAGCATACTTCGGACAGAAGTCTCACCAAGATTATCGCAGAAAATGCATATCTCAGCTTGAAACCCCAGGAAAACAAAGATATCGCCGGTTCTGCATATCAAACCAACTGTGGAGTGGTGAAAACACCAGATAACGTGTTTCTCGCATTAAATAGCTCGAAAAGTGCGATCTCGATGATGCTGCATACTTCGGACAGAAGTCTCAACAAGATTATCGCAGAAATTGCATATCTCAGCTTGAAACCCCACGAAAACCAAGATATCACTGGTTCTGCATATCAAACGCACTGTGGAGTGCGGAAAACACCAGATAACGTGTTTCTCGCATTAAATAGCTGGAATAGAGCGATCTCGATGATTAAGCATACTTCGGACAGAAGTCTCACCAAGATTATCGCAGAAACTGCATATCTCAGCTTGAAACCCTACGAAAACCAAGATATCGCTGGTTCTGCATATCAAACGCACTGTGGAGTGCTGAAAACACCAGATAACGTGTTTCTCGCATTAACTAGCTCGAAAAGAGCGATCTCGATGTTTCAGCATACTTCGGACAGAAGTCTCACCAAGATTATCGCAGAAAATGCATATCTCAGCTTGAAAGCCCAGGAAAACAAAGATATCGCCGGTTCTGCATATCAAACCAACTGTGGAGTGGTGAAAACACCAGATAACGTGTTTCTCGCATTAAATAGCTCGAAAAGTGCGATCTCGATGATGCTGCATACTTCGGACAGAAGTCTCAACAAGATTATCGCAGAAATTGCATATCTCAGCTTGAAACCCCACGAAAACCAAGATATCGCTGGTTCTGCATATCAAACGCACTGTGGAGTGCTGAAAACACCAGATAACGTGTTTCTCGCATTTAATAGCTCGAATAGAGCGATCTCGATGATTGAGCATACTTCGGACAGAAGTCTCACCAAGATTATCGCAGAAAATGCATATCTGAGCTTGAAACCCCACGAAAACCAAGATATCGTCGGTTCTGCATATCATACACACTGTGGAGTGGTGAAAACAGCAGATAACGTGTTTCTCGCATTAAATAGCTCGAAAAGTGCGATCTCGATGATTAAGCATACTGCGGACAGAAATCTCACCAAGATTATCGTACAAAATGCATATCTCAGCTTGAAAACCCACGAAAGCCGAGATATCGCTGGTTCTGCATATCAAACGCACTGTGGAGTGGTGAAAACACCGGATAAGGTTTTTCTCGCATTAACTAGCTCGAAAGAGCGATCTCGATGTTTCAGCATACTTCGGACAGAAGTCTCAACAAGATTATCGCAGAAAATGCATATCTCAGCTTGAAACCCCAGGAAAACCAAGATATCGCCGTTTCTGCATATCAAACCAACTGTAGAGTGGTGAAAGCACCAGATAACGTGTTTCTCGCATTAAATAGCTCGAAAAGTGCGATCTCGATGATTCTGCATACTTCGGATAGAAGTCTCAATAAGATTATCGCAGAAAATGCATATCTCAGCTTGAAACCCCACGAAAACCAAGATATCTACTGTTCTGCATATCAAACGCACTGTGGAGTGGTGAAAACACCAGATAACGTGTTTCTCGCACTAACTGGCTCGGCAAGAGCGATCTCGATGATTCAGCATACTTCGGACAGAAGTCTCACCAAGATTATCGTAAAAAATGCATTTCTCAGCTTGAAACCCCACGAAAGCCAAGATATCGCTGGTTCTGCATATCAAACGCACTGTGGAGTGGTGAAAACCCCAGAAAACGTGTTCCTCGCATTAAATAGCTCGAATAGAGCGATCTCGATGATTCTTCATACTTCGGACGGAAGTCTCACCAAGATTATCGTAAAAAATGCATATCTCAGCTTGAAACCCCACGAAAGCCAAGATATCGCTAGTTCTGCATATCAAACGCACTGTGGAGTGGTGAAAACACCGGATAAGGTTTTTCTCGCATTAACTAGCTCGAAGAGAGCGATCTCGATGATTCTTCATACTTCGGACAGAAGTCTCACCATGATTATCGTAAAAAATGCATATCTCAGCTTGAAACCCCACGAAAGCCAAGATATCGCTGGTTCTGCATATCAAACGCACTGTGGAGTGGTGAAAACACCGGATAAGGTTTTTCTCGCATTAACTAGCTCGAAAAGAGCGATCTCGATGTTTCAGCATACTTCGGACAGAAGTCTCACCAAGATTATCGCAGAAAATGCATATCTCAGCTTGAAACCCCACGAAAACCAAGATATCGCCGGTTCTGCATATCATACGCACTGTGGAGTGGAGAAAACACCAGATAACGTGTTTCTCGCATTAAATAGCTCGAAACGAGCTATCTCGATGATTAAGCATACTTCGAACAGAAGTCTCACCAAGATTATCACAGAAAATGCATATCTCAGCTTGAAACCCCACGAAAACCAAGATGTCGCCGGTTCTGCATATCATACGCACTGTGGAGTGGTGAAAACACCAGAAAACGTGTTTCTCGCATTAAGTAGCTCGAAAAGAGCGTTCTCGAAGATCCTGCATACTTCTGACAGAAGTCTCACCAAGATTATCGTAGAAAATGCATATCTCAGCTTGCAACCCGACGAAAACCGAGTTATCTCCGGTTCTGCACATCAAACGTACCGTGGAGTGGTGAAAACACCAGAAAACGTGTTTCGCGCATTAAGTATCTCGAAACGAGCGATCTCGATGTTCCAGCATACTTCGGACAGAAGTCTCACCAAGATTATCGTAGAAAATGCATATCTCAGCTTGAAACCCGACGAAAACCGATATATCTCCGGTTCCGCACATCAAACGTACCGTTGAGTGGTGAAAACACCAGAAAACGTGATTCGCGCATTAAGAAGCTCGAAAAGAGCGTTCTCGAAGATTCTGCATAATTCTGACAGAAGTCTCACCAGGATTATCGTAGAAAATGCATATCTCAGCTTGAAACCCGACCGAAACCAAGATATCTCCGGTTCTGCATGTCAAACGTACTGTGGAGTGGTGAAAACACCAGAAAACGTGTTTCGTGCATTAAGTAGCTCGAAAAGAGCGGTCTAGATGATTCTGCATACTTCTGACTGAAGTCTCACCAATATTATCGCAGAAAATGCATATCTCATCTTGAAACCCCACGAAAACCAAGATATCGCTGGTTCTGCATGTCAAACACACTGTGGAGTGGTGAGTACACCAGATAACCTGTTTCTCGCATTAAATAGCTCGAAAAGAGCGCTCTCGATGTTTCTGCATACTTCGGACAGACGTTTCACCAAGATTATCGCAGAAAATGCATATCTCATCTTGAAACCCCACGAAAACCAAGATATCGCTGGTTCTGCATGTCAAACACACTGTGGAGTGGCGGAAACCCCAGAAAACGTGTTTCGCGCATTAAATAGCTCGAATAGAGCGATCTCGATGATCCTTCATACTTCGGACAGAAGTCTCACCAAGATTATCGTAAAAGATGCATATCTCAGCTTGAAACCCCACGAAAGCCAAGATATCGCTGGTTCTGCGTAACAAACGCACTGTGGAGTGGTAAAAACACCGGTTAGCTTTTTCTCGCATTAACTAGCTCGAAAAGAGCGATCTCGATGTTTCAGCATACTTCGGACTGAAGTCTCACCAATATTATCGCAGAAAATGCATATCTCATCTTGAAACCCCACGAAAACCAAGATATCGCTGGTTCTGCATGTCAAACACACTGTGGAGTGGTGAGTACACCAGATAACCTGTTTCGCGCATTAAGTAGCTCGAAAAGAGCGTTCTCGAAGATTCTGCATAATTCTGACAGAAGTCTCACCAGGATTATGGTAGAAAATGCATATCTCAGCTTGAAACCCGACCGAAACCAAGATATCTCCGGTTCTGCATATCAAACGTACTATGGAGTGGTGAAAACACCAGATAACGTGTTTCTCGCACTAACTAGCTCGAAAAGAGCGATCTCGATGATTCAGCATACTTCGGACAGAAGTCTCACCAAGGTTATCGCAGAAAATGCATATCGCTGCTTGAAACCCCACGAAAACCAAGATGTCGCTGGTACTGCATATCAAACGCACTGTGGAGTGGTGAAAACACCAGATAACGTGTTTCTCGCATTAAATAGCTCGAAAAGAGCGATCTCGAAGATTCTGCATACTTCTGACAGAAGTCTCACCAAGATTATCGTAGAAAATGCATATCTCAGCTTGAAACCCGACAAAAACCGAGTTATCTCTGGTTCTGCATATCAAACGTACTATGGAGTGGTGAAAACACCAGATAACGTATTTCTCGCACTAACTAGCTCGAAAAGAGCGATCTCAATGATTCAGCATACTTCGGACAGAAGTCTCACCAAGGTTATCGTAGAAACTCCATATCTCAGCTTGAAACCTGGCCGAAACCAAGATATCTCCGGTTCTGCATGTCAAACGTACTGTGGAGTGGTGAAAACACCAGAAAACGTGTTTCGTGCATTAAGTAGCTTGAAAAGAGCGATCTCGATGATTCTGCATACTTCGGACAGAAGTCTCACCAAAATTATCGTAAAAAATGCATATCTCAGCTTAAAACCCCACGAAAACCAAGATGTCGCTGGTACTGCATATCAAACGCACTGTGGAGTGGTGAAAACACCGGATAAGGTTTTTCTCGCATTAACGAGCTCCAAAAGAGCGATCTCGATGATTCTGCATACTTCGGACAGAAGTCTCACCAAGATTATCGCAGAAAATGCATATCTCTGCTTGAAACCCCACGAAAACCAAGATATCTGCTGTTCTGCATATCCAACGAACTGTGGAGTGGTGAAAACCCCAGAAAACGTGTTTCTCGCATTAAATAGCTCGAAAAGAGCGCTCTCGATGATTAAGCATACTTCGGACAGCAGTCTCACCAAGATTATCGTAAAAAATCATATCTCAGCTTGAAACCCCACGAAAGCCAAGATATCGCTGGTTCTGCATATCAAACGCACTGTGGAGTGGTGAAAACTCCGGATAAGGTTTTTCTCCCATTAACTAGCTCGAAAAGAGCGATCTAGATGTTTCAGCATACTTCGGACAGTAGTCTCTCCAAGATTATCGCAGAAAATGCATATCTCAGCCTGAAACCCCACGAAAACCAAGATATCTACTTTTCTGCATATCAAACGCACTGTGGAGTGGTGAGAACACCAGATAACGTGTTTCTCGCACTAACTAGCTCGAAAAGAGCGATCTCGATGATTCAGCATACTTCGGACAGAAGTCTCACCAAGATTATCGCAATAAATGCATATCTCAGCTTGAAACCCCACGAAAGCCAAGATATCGCTGGTTCTGCATATCAAACGCACTGTGGAGTGGTGAAAACTCCGGATAAGGTTTTTCTCCCATTAACTAGCTCGAAAAGTGCGATCTCGATGTTTCAGCATACTTCGGACAGAAGTCTCACCAAGATTATCGCAGAAAATGCATATCTCAGCTTGAAACCCCACGAAAACCAAGATATCTACTATTCTGCATATCAAACGCACTGTGGAGTGGTAAAAACACCGGTTAGCTTTTTCTCGCATTAACTAGCTCGAAAAGAGCGATCTCGATGTTTCAGCATACTTCGGACTGAAGTCTCACCAAGATTATCGCAGAAAATGCATATCTCAGCTTGAAACCCGACGAAAACCGATATATCTCCGGTTCTGCACATCAAACGTACCGTGGAGTGGTGAAAACACCAGAAAACGTGTTACGCGCATTAAGTAGCTCGAAAAGAGCGTTCTCGAAGATTCTGCATAATTCTGACAGAAGTCTCACCAGGATTATCGTAGAAAATGCATATCTCAGCTTGAAACCCGACCGAAACCAAGATATCTCCGGTTCTGCATATCAAACGTACTATGGAGTGGTGAAAACACCAGATAACGTGTTTCTCGCACTAACTAGCTCGAAAAGAGCGATCTCGATGATTCAGCATACTTCGGACAGTAGTCTCCCCAAGGTTATCGCAGAAAATGCATATCGCTGCTTCAAACCCCACGAAAACCAAGATGTCGCTGGTACTGCATATCAAACGCACTGTGGAGTGGTGAAAACACCAGATAACGTGTTTCTCGCATTAAATAGCTCGAAAAGAGCGATCTCGAAGATTCTGCATACTTCTGACAGAAGTCTCACCAAGATTATCGTAGAAAATGCATATCTCAGCTTGAAACCCGACAAAAACCGAGTTATCTCTGGTTCTGCATATCAAACGTACTATGGAGTGGTGAAAACACCAGATAACGTGTTTCTCGCACTAACTAGCTCGAAAAGAGCGATCTCAATGATTCAGCATACTTCGGACAGAAGTCTCACCAAGGTTATCGTAGAAACTCCATATCTCAGCTTGAAACCTGGCCGAAACCAAGATATCTCCGGTTCTGCATGTCAAACGTACTGTGGAGTGGTGAAAACACCAGAAAACGTGTTTCGTGCATTAAGTAGCTTGAAAAGAGCGATCTCGATGATTCTGCATACTTCGGACAGAAGTCTCACCAAAATTATCGTAAAAAATGCATATCTCAGCTTGAAACCCCACGAAAACCAAGATGTCGCTGGTACTGCATATCAAACGCACTGTGGAGTGGTGAAAACACCGGATAAGGTTTTTCTCGCATTAACGAGCTCCAAAAGAGCGATCTCGATGATTCTGCATACTTCGGACAGAAGTCTCACCAAGATTATCGCAGAAAATGCATATCTCTGCTTGAAACCCCACGAAAACCAAGATATCTGCTGTTCTGCATATCCAACGAACTGTGGAGTGGTGAAAACCCCAGAAAACGTGTTTCTCGCATTAAATAGCTCGAAAAGAGCGCTCTCGATGATTAAGCATACTTCGGACAGCAGTCTTACCAAGATTATCGTGAAAAATCATATCTCAGCTTGAAACCCCACGAAAGCCAAGATATCGCTGGTTCTGCATATCAAACGCACTGTGGAGTGGTGAAAACTCCGGATAAGGTTTTTCTCCCATTAACTAGCTCGAAAAGAGCGATCTAGATGTTTCAGCATACTTCGGACAGTAGTCTCTCCAAGATTATCGCAGAAAATGCATATCTCAGCCTGAAACCCCACGAAAACCAAGATATCTACTTTTCTGCATATCAAACGCACTGTGGAGTGGTGAGAACACCAGATAACGTGTTTCTCGCACTAACTAGCTCGAAAAGAGCGATCTCGATGATTCAGCATACTTCGGACAGAAGTCTCACCAAGATTATCGCAATAAATGCATATCTCAGCTTGAAACCCCACGAAAGCCAAGATATCGCTGGTTCTGCATATCAAACGCACTGTGGAGTGGTGAAAACTCCGCATAAGGTTTTTCTCCCATTAACAAGCTCGAAAAGTGCGATCTCGATGTTTCAGCATACTTCGGACAGAAGTCTCACCAAGATTATCGCAGAAAATGCATATCTCAGCTTGAAACCCCACGAAAACCAAGATATCTACTATTCTGCATATCAAACGCACTGTGGAGTGGTAAAAACACCGGTTAGCTTTTTCTCGCATTAACTAGCTCGAAAAGAGCGATCTCGATGTTTCAGCATACTTCGGACTGAAGTCTCACCAAGATTATCGCAGAAAATGCATATCTCAGCTTGAAACCCGACGAAAACCGATATATCTCCGGTTCTGCACATCAAACGTACCGTGGAGTGGTGAAAACACCAGAAAACGTGTTTCGCGCATTAAGTAGCTCGAAAAGAGCGTTCTCGAAGATTCTGCATAATTCTGACAGAAGTCTCACCAGGATTATCGTAGAAAATGCATATCTCAGCTTGAAACCCGACCGAAACCAAGATATCTCCGGTTCTGCATGTCAAACGTACTGTGGAGTGGTGAAAACACCAGAAAACGTGTTTCGTGCATTAAGTAGCTCGAAAAGAGCGGTCTAGATGATTCTGCATACTTCTGACTGAAGTCTCACCAATTTTATCGCAGAAAATGCATATCTCATCTTGAAACCCCACGAAAACCAAGATATCGCTGGTTCTGCATGTCAAACACACTGTGGAGTGGTGAGTACACCAGATAACCTGTTTCTCGCATTAAATAGCTCGAAAAGAGCGCTCTCGATGTTTCTGCATACTTCGGACAGACGTTTCACCAAGATTATCGCAGAAAATGCATATCTCATCTTGAAACCCCACGAAAACCAAGATATCGCTGGTTCTGCATGTCAAACACACTGTGGAGTGGTGGAAACCCCAGAAAACGTGTTTCGCGCATTAAATAGCTCGAATAGAGCGACCTCGATGATCCTTCATACTTCGGACAGAAGTCTCACCAAGATTATCGTAAAAAATGCATATCTCAGCTTGAAACCCCACGAAAGCCAAGATATCGCTGGTTCTGCATATCAAACGCACTGTGGAGTGGTAAAAACACCGGTTAGCTTTTTCTCGCATTAACTAGCTCGAAAAGAGCGATCTCGATGTTTCAGCATACTTCGGACTGAAGTCTCACCAAGATTATCGCAGAAAATGCATATCTCAGCTTGAAACCCGACGAAAACCGATATATCTCCGGTTCTGCACATCAAACGTACCGTGGAGTGGTGAAAACACCAGAAAACGTGTTTCGCGCATTAAGTAGCTCGAAAAGAGCGTTCTCGAAGATTCTGCATAATTCTGACAGAAGTCTCACCAGGATTATCGTAGAAAATGCATATCTCAGCTTGAAACCCGACCGAAACCAAGATATCTCCGGTTCTGCATATCAAACGTACAATGGAGTGGTGAAAACACCAGATAACGTGTTTCGCGCATTAAGTATCTCGAAACGAGCGATCTCGATGTTCCAGCATACTTCGGACAGAAGTCTCACCAAGATTATCGTAGAAAATGCATATCTCAGCTTGAAACCCGACAAAAACCGAGTTATCTCTGGTTCTGCATATCAAACGTACTATGGAGTGGTGAAAACACCAGATAACGTGTTTCTCGCACTAACTAGCTCGAAAAGAGCGATCTCAATGATTCAGCATACTTCGGACAGAAGTCTCACCAAGGTTATCGTAGAAAATCCATATCTCAGCTTGAAACCTGGCCGAAACCAAGATATCTCCGGTTCTGCATGTCAAACGTACTGTGGAGTAGTAAAAACACCAGAAAACGTGTTTCGTGCATTAAGTAGCTTGAAAAGAGCGATCTCGATGATTCTGCATACTTCGGACAGAAGTCTCACCAAAATTATCGTAAAAAATGCATATCTCAGCTTGAAACCCCACGAAAACCAAGATGTCGCTGGTACTGCATATCAAACGCACTGTGGAGTGGTGAAAACTCCGGATAAGGTTTTTCTCCCATTAACTAGCTCGAAAAGTGCGATCTCGATGTTTCAGCATACTTCGGACAGAAGTCTCACCAAGATTATCGCAGAAAATGCATATCTCAGCTTGAAACCCCACGAAAACCAAGATATCTACTATTCTGCATATCAAACGCACTGTGGAGTGGTAAAAACACCGGTTAGCTTTTTCTCGCATTAACTAGCTCGAAAAGAGCGATCTCGATGTTTCAGCATACTTCGGACTGAAGTCTCACCAAGATTATCGCAGAAAATGCATATCTCAGCTTGAAACCCGACGAAAACCGATATATCTCCGGTTCTGCACATCAAACGTACCGTGGAGTGGTGAAAACACCAGAAAACGTGTTTCGCGCATTAAGTAGCTCGAAAAGAGCGTTCTCGAAGATTCTGCATAATTCTGACAGAAGTCTCACCAGGATTATCGTAGAAAATGCATATCTCAGCTTGAAACCCGACCGAAACCAAGATATCTCCGGTTCTGCATATCAAACGTACTGTGGAGTGGTGAAAACACCAGAAAACGTGTTTCGTGCATTAAGTAGCTCGAAAAGAGCGGTCTAGATGATTCTGCATACTTCTGACTGAAGTCTCACCAATATTATCGCAGAAAATGCATATCTCATCTTGAAACCCCACGAAAACCAAGATATCGCTGGTTCTGCATGTCAAACACACTGTGGAGTGGTGAGTACACCAGATAACCTGTTTCTCGCATTAAATAGCTCGAAAAGAGCGCTCTCGATGTTTCTGCATACTTCGGACAGACGTTTCACCAAGATTATCGCAGAAAATGCATATCTCATCTTGAAACCCCACGAAAACCAAGATATCGCTGGTTCTGCATGTCAAACACACTGTGGAGTGGTGGAAACCCCAGAAAACGTGTTTCGCGCATTAAATAGCTCGAATAGAGCGATCTCGATGATCCTTCATACTTCGGACAGAAGTCTCACCAAGATTATCGTAAAAAATGCATATCTCAGCTTGAAACCCCACGAAAGCCAAGATATCGCTGGTTCTGCATATCAAACGCACTGTGGAGTGGTAAAAACACCGGTTAGCTTTTTCTCGCATTAACTAGCTCGAAAAGAGCGATCTCGATGTTTCAGCATACTTCGGACTGAAGTCTCACCAAGATTATCGCAGAAAATGCATATCTCAGCTTGAAACCCGACGAAAACCGATATATCTCCGGTTCTGCACATCAAACGTACCGTGGAGTGGTGAAAACACCAGAAAACGTGTTTCGCGCATTAAGTAGCTCGAAAAGAGCGTTCTCGAAGATTCTGCATAATTCTGACAGAAGTCTCACCAGGATTATCGTAGAAAATGCATATCTCAGCTTGAAACCCGACCGAAACCAAGATATCTCCGGTTCTGCATATCAAACGTACTATGGAGTGGTGAAAACACCAGATAACGTGTTTCTCGCACTAACTAGCTCGAAAAGAGCGATCTCGATGATTCAGCATACTTCGGACAGAAGTCTCACCAAGGTTATCGCAGAAAATGCATATCGCTGCTTGAAACCCCACGAAAACCAAGATGTCGCTGGTACTGCATATCAAACGCACTGTGGAGTGGTGAAAACACCAGATAACGTGTTTCTCGCATTAAATAGCTCGAAAAGAGCGATCTCGAAGATTCTGCATACTTCTGACAGAAGTCTCACCAAGATTATCGTAGAAAATGCATATCTCAGCTTGAAACCCGACAAAAACCGAGTTATCTCTGGTTCTGCATATCAAACGTACTATGGAGTGGTGAAAACACCAGATAACGTGTTTCTCGCACTAACTAGCTCGAAAAGAGCGATCTCAATGATTCAGCATACTTCGGACAGAAGTCTCACCAAGGTTATCGTAGAAAATCCATATCTCAGCTTGAAACCTGGCCGAAACCAAGATATCTCCGGTTCTGCATGTCAAACGTACTGTGGAGTGGTGAAAACACCAGAAAACGTGTTTCGTGCATTAAGTAGCTTGAAAAGAGCGATCTCGATGATTCTGCATACTTCGGACAGAAGTCTCACCAAAATTATCGTAAAAAATGCGTATCTCAGCTTGAAACCCCACGAAAACAAAGATGTCGCTGGTACTGCATATCAAACGCACTGTGGAGTGGTGAAAACACCAGATAACGTGTTTGCCGCATTAAATAGCTCGAATAGAGCGATCTCGATGATTCTGCATACTTCGGACAGAAGTCTCACCAAGATTATCGTAAAAAAAGCATATCTCAGCTTGAAACCCCACGAAAACCAAAATGTCATCGGTTCTGCATATCAAACGCTCTGTGGAGTGGTGAAAACACCAGAAAACGTGTTTCTCGCATTAAATAGCTCGAAAAGAGCGATCTCGAAGATTCTGCATACTTCTGACAGAAGTCTCACCAAGATTATCGTAGAAAATGCATATCTCAGCTTGAACCCCGTCAAAAACCGAGTTATCTCCGGTTCTGCACATCAAACGTACCGTGGAGTGGTGAGAACACCAGAAAACGTGTTTCTCACATTAGGTAGCTCGAAAAGAGCGTTCTCGAAGATCCTGCATACTTCTGACGGAAGTCTCACCAAGATTATCGTAGGAAAAGCATATCTCAGCTTGAAACCCCACGAAAACCTAGATATCGCTGGTTCTGCATATCCAACGCACTCTGGAGTGCTGAAAGCACCAGATAACGTGTTTGCCGCATTAAATAGCTCGAATAGAGCGATCTCGATGATTCTGCATACTTCGGACAGAAGTCTCACCAAGATTATCGTAAAAAAAGCATATCTCAGCTTGAAACCCTACGAAAACCAAGTTATCGCTGGTTCTGCATATCAAACGCACTGTGGAGTGGTGAAAACACCGGATAAGGTTTTTCTCGCATTAACGAGCTCGAAAAGTGCGATCTCGATGTTTCAGCATACTTCGGACAGATGTCTCACCAAGATTATCGCAGAAAATGCATATCTCAGCTTGAAACCCCACGAAAACCAAAATGTCATCGGTTCTGCATATCAAACGCTCTGTGGAGTGGTGAAAACACCAGAAAACGTGTTTCTCATATTTAGTAGCTCGAAAAGAGCGTTCTCGAAGATCCTGCATACTTCCGACAGAAGTCTCACCAAGATTATCGTAGAAAATGCATATCTCAGCTTGAATCCCGACGAAAACCAAAATATCGCCGGTTCTGCATATCAAACGCACTGTGGAGTGGTGAAAACACCGGACAAGGTTTTTCTCGCATTAACGAGCTCCAAAAGAGCGATCTCGATGATTCTGCATACTTCGGACAGAAGTCTCACCAAGATTATCGCAGAAAATGCATATCTCTGCTTGAAACCCCACGAAAACCAAGATATCTGCTGTTCTGCATATCCAACGAACTGTGGAGTGGTGAAAACCCCAGAAAAGGTGTTTCTCGCATTAAATAGCTCGAAAAGAGCGCTCTCGATGATTAAGCATACTTCGGACAGCAGTCTCACCAAGATTATCGTAAAAAATCATATCTCAGCTTGAAACCCCACGAAAGCCAAGATATCGCTGGTTCTGCATATCAAACGCACTGTGGAGTGGTGAAAACTCCGGATAAGGTTTTTCTCCCATTAACTAGCTCGAAAAGTGCGATCTCGATGTTTCAGCATACTTCGGACAGAAGTCTCACCAAGATTATCGCAGAAAATGCATATCTCAGCTTGAAACCCCACGAAAACCAAGATATCTACTATTCTGCATATCAAACGCACTGTGGAGTTGTGAAAACACCAGATAACGTGTTTCTCGCATTAAATAGCTCGAAAAGAGCGCTCTCGATGTTTCTGCATACTTCGGACAGATGTTTCACCAAGATTATCGTAGAAAATGCATATCTCAGCATGAAACCCGTCGATAACCAAAATATCGCCGGTTCTGCATATCAAACCAACTGTGAAGTGGTGAAAACACCAGATAACGTGTTTCTCGCATTAATTAGCTCGAAAAGTGCGATCTCGATGATTCTGCATACTTCTAACAGAAGTCTCACCAAGATTATCGCAGAAAATGCATATCTCTGCTTGAATCCCCACGAAAACCAAGATATCTACTGTTCTGCATATCCAACGAACTGTGGAGTGGTAAAAACACTAGATATCGTGTTCCTCGCATTAAATAGCTCGAAACGAGCGATCTCGATGATTAAGCATACTTCGGACAGAAGTCTCACCAAGATTATCGTACAAAATGCATATCTCAGCTTGAAACCCCACGAAAGCCGAGATATCGCCGGTTCTGCATATCAAACGCACTGTGCAGTGGTGAAAACACCAGATAACGTGTTTCTCGCACTAACTAGCTCGAAAAGAGCGATCTCGATGTTTCAGCATACTTCGGACTGAAGTCTCACCAAGATTATCGCAGAAAATGCATATCTCAGCTTGAAACCCCACGAAAACCAAGATGTCGCCGGTTCTGCATATCAAACGCACTGTGGAGTGGTGAAAACACCAGAAAACGTGTTTCTCGCATTAAGTAGCTCGAAAAGAGCGTTCTCGAAGATCCTGCATACTTCTGACAGAAGTCTCACCAAGATTATCGTAGAAAATGCATATCTGAGCTTGCAACCCGACGAAAACCGAGTTATCTCCGGTTCTGCACATCAAACGTACCGTGGAGTGGTGAAAACACCAGAAAACGTGATTCGCGCATTAAGTATCTCGAAACGAGCGATCTCGATGTTCCAGCATACTTCGGACAGAAGTCTCACAAAGATTATCACAGAAAATGCATATCTCAGCTTGAAACCCCACGAAAACCAAGATGTCGCCGGTTCTGCATATCAAACGCACTGTGGAGTGGTGAAAACACCAGATAACGTGTTTCTCGCACTAACTAGCTCGAAAAAAGCGATCTCGATGATTCAGCATACTTCGGACAGAAGTCACACCAAGATTATCGCAGAAAATGCATATCTCAGCTTGAAACCCCACGAAAACCAAGATATCGCCGGTTCTGCATATCAAACGCACTGTGGAGTGGTGAAAAAACCAGATAACGTGTTTCTCGCATTAAATAGCTCGAAACGAGGGATCTCGATGATTCTGCATACTTCGGACAGAAGTCTCACCAAGATTATCGTAAAAAATGCATATCTCAGCTTGAAACCCCACGAAGGCCAAGATATCGCTGGTTCTGCATATCAAACAAACTGTGGAGTGGTAAAAACACCGGATAAGGTTTTCCTCGCATTAACTAGCTCGAAAAGAGCGATCTCTCATGTTTCAGCATACTTCGGACAGAAGTCTCACCAAGATTATCGCAGAAAATGCATATCTCAGCTTGAAACCCCACGAAGGCCAAGATATCGCTGGTTCTGCATATCAAACGCACTGTGGAGTGGTGAAAACACCAGATAACGTGTTTCTCGCATTAAATAGCTCGAAAAGAGCGATCTCGATGATTCTGCATACTTCGGACAGATGTCTCAACAAGATTATCGCAGAAAATGCATATCTCAGCTTGAAACCCCACGAAAACCAAGATATCTACTGTTCTGCATATCAAACGCACTGTGGAGTGGTGAAAACACCAGAAAACGTGTTCCTCGCATTAAATGGCTCGAATAGAGCGATCTCGATGATTCTTCATACTTCGGACAGAAGTCTCACCAAGATTATCGTAAAAAATGCATATCTCAGCTTGAAACCCCACGAATGGCAAGATATCGCTGGTTCTGCATATCAAACGCACTGTGGAGTGGTGAAAACACCGGATAAGGTTTTTCTCGCATTAACTAGCTCGAAAAGAGCGATCTCGATGTTTCAGCATACTTCGGACAGAAGTCTCACCAAGATTATCGCAGAAAATGCATATCTCAGCTTGAAACCCCAGGAAAACCAAGATATCGCCGGTTCTGCATATCAAACCAACTGTGGAGTGGTGAAAACACCAGATAACGTGTTTCTCGCATTAAATAGCTCGAAAAGTGCGATCTCGATGATTCTGCATACTTCGGACAGAAGTCTCAACAAGATTATCGCAGAAAATGCATATCTCAGCTTGAAACCCCACGAAAACCAAGATATCGCTGTGTTCTGCATATCAAACGCACTGTGGAGTGGGGAAAACACCGGATACGGTTTTTCTCGCATTAGCTAGCTCGAAAAGAGCGATCTCGATGTTTCAGCATACTTCGGACAGAAGTCTCACCAAGATTATCGCAGAAAATGCATATCTCAGCTTGAAACCCCACGAAAACCAAGATATCGCCGGTTCTGCATATCATACGCACTGTGGAGTGGAGAAAACACCAGATAACGTGTTTCTCGCATTAAATAGCTCGAAACGAGCTATCTCGAAGATTAAGCATACTTCGAACAGAAGTCTCACCAAGATTATCACAGAAAATGCATATCTCAGCTTGAAACCCCACGAAAACCAAGATGTCGCCGGTTCTGCATATCAAACGCACTGTGGAGTGGTGAAAACACCAGAAAACGTGTTTCTCGCATTAAGTAGCTCGAAAAGAGCGTTCTCGAAGATCCTGCATACTTCTGACAGAAGTCTCACCAAGATTATCGTAGAAAATGCATATCTCAGCTTGCAACCCGACGAAAACCGAGTTATCTCCGGTTCTGCACATCAAACGTACCGTGGAGTGGTGAAAACACCAGAAAACGTGTTTCGCGCATTAAGTATCTCGAAACGAGCGATCTCGATGTTCCAGCATACTTCGGACAGAAGTCTCACCAAGATTATCGTAGAAAATGCATATCTCAGCTTGAAACCCGACGAAAACCGATATATCTCCGGTTCCGCACATCAAACGTACCGTTGAGTGGTGAAAACACCAGAAAACGTGATTCGCGCATTAAGAAGCTCGAAAAGAGCGTTCTCGAAGATTCTGCATAATTCTGACAGAAGTCTCACCAGGATTATCGTAGAAAATGCATATCTCAGCTTGAAACCCGACCGAAACCAAGATATCTCCGGTTCTGCATGTCAAACGTACTGTGGAGTGGTGAAAACACCAGAAAACGTGTTTCGTGCATTAAGTAGCTCGAAAAGAGCGATCTAGATGATTCTGCATACTTTTGACTGAAGTCTCACCAATATTATCGCAGAAAATGCATATCTCATCTTGAAACCCCACGAAAACCAAGATATCGCCGGTTCTGCATATCAAACGCACTGTGGAGTGGTGAAAACACCAGATAACGTGTTTCTCGCATTAGAAACTCGAAAAGAGCGATCTCGAAGATTCTGCATACTTCTGACAGAAGTCTCACCAAGATTATCGTAGAAAATGCATATCTCAGCTTGAAACCCGACGAAAACCGATATATCTCCGGTTCTGCACATCAAACGTACCGTTGAGTGGTGAAAACACCAGCAAACGTGATTCGCGCATTAAGAAGCTCGAAAAGAGCGTTCGCGAAGATTCTGCATAATTCTGACAGAAGTCTCACCAAGATTATCGTAGAAAATGCATATCTCAGCTTGAAACCCGACGAAAACCGATATATCTCCGGTTCTGCACATCAAACGTACCGTTGAGTGGTGAAAACACCAGCAAACGTGATTCGCGCATTAAGAAGCTCGAAAAGAGCGTTCGCGAAGATTCTGCATAATTCTGACAGAAGTCTCACCAGGATTATCGTAGAAAATGCATATCTCAGCTTGAAACCCGACCGAAACCAAGATATCTCCGGTTCTGCATGTCAAACGTACTGTGGAGTGGTGAAAACACCAGAAAACGTGTATCGTGCATTAAATAGCTCGAAAAGAGCGATCTTGAAGATTCTGCATACTTCGGACAGAAGTCTCACCAAGGTTATCGCAGAAAATGCATATCGCTGCTTGAAACCCCACGAAAACCAAGATGTCGCTGGTACTGCATATCAAACGCACTGTGGAGTGGTGAAAACACCAGATAACGTGTTTCTCGCATTAGAAACTCGAAAAGAGCGATCTCGAAGATTCTGCATACTTCTGACAGAAGTCTCACCAAGATTATCGTAGAAAATGCATATCTCAGCTTGAAACCCAACAAAAACCGAGTTATCTCCGGTTCTGCACATCAAACGTACCGTGGAGTGGTGAAGACACCAGAAAACGTGTTTCGCGCATTAAGTAGCTCTAAAAGAGCGTTCTCGAAGATTCTGCATACTTCTGACAGAAGTCTCACCAAGATTATCGTAGAAAATGCATATCTCAGCTTGAAACCCGACCGAAACCAAGATATCTCCGGTTCTGCATGTCAAACGCACTGTGGAGTGGTGAAAACACCAGAAAACGTGTTTCTCGCATTAGGTAGCTCGAAAAGAGCGTTCTCGAAGATCCTGCATACTTCTGACGGAAGTCTCACCAAGATTATCGTAGAAAATGCATATCTCAGCTTGAAACCCGACGAAAACCTGATATATCTCCGGTTCTGCACATCAAACGTACCGAGGAGTGGTGAAAACACCAGAAAACCTGTTTCGCGCATTAGGTAGCTCGAAAAGAGCGATCTCGAAGATTCTGCATAATTCTGACAGAAGTCGCACCAAGATTATCGTAGAAAATGCATATCTCAGCTTGAAACCCGACCGAAACCAAGATATCTCCGGTTCTGCATGTCAAACGTACTGTGGAGTGGTGAAAACACCAGAAAACGTGTTTCGTGCATTAAGTAGCTCGAAAAGTGCGATGTTGATGATTCTGCATACTTCTGACTGAAGTCTCACCAATATTATCGCAGAAAATGCATATCTCAGCTTGAAACCCCACGAAAACCAAGATATCGCTGGTTCTGCATGTCAAACGCACTGTGGACTGGTGAAAACACCAGATAACGTGTTTCTCGCACTAACTAGCTCGAAAAGAGCGATCTCGAAGATTCTGCATACTTCTGACAGAAGTCTCACCAAGATTATCGTAGAAAATGCATATCTCATCTTGAAACCCGACAAAAACCGAGTTATCGCCGGTTCTGCACATCAAACGTACCGTGGAGTGGTGAAGACACCAGAAAACGTGTTTCGCGCATTAAGTAGCTCTAAAAGAGCGTTCTCGAAGATTCTGCATACTTCTGACAGAAGTCTCACCAAGATTATCGAAGAAAATGCATATCTCAACTTGAAACCCGACCGAAACCAAGATATCTGCGGTTCTGCATGTCAAACGCACTGTGGAGTGGTGAAAACACCAGAAAACGTGTTTCTCGCATTAGGTAGCTCGAAAAGAGCGTTCTCGAAGATCCTGCATACTTCTGACGGAAGTCTGACCAAGATTATCGTAGAAAATGCATATCTCAGCTTGAAACCCGACGAAAACCTGATATATCTCCGGTTCTGCACATCAAACGTACCGAGGAGTGGTGAAAACACCAGAAAACGTGTTTCGCGCATTAAGTAGCTCGAAAAGAGCGATCTGGAAGATTCTGCATAATTCTGACAGAAGTCTCACCAAGATTATCGTAGAAAATGCATATCTCAGCTTGAAACCCGACCGAAACCAAGATATCTCCGGTTCTGCATGTCAAACGTACTGTGGAGTGGTGAAAACACCAGAAAACGTGTTTCGTGCATTAAGTAGCTCGAAAAGTGCGATCTTGATGATTCTGCATACTTCTGACTGAAGTCTCACCAATATTATCGCAGAAAATGCATATCTCAGCTTGAAACCCCACGAAAACCAAGATATCGCTGGTTCTGCATGTCAAACGCACTGTGGAGTGGTGAAAACACCAGATAACGTGTTTCTCGCACTAACTAGCTCGAAAAGAGCGATCTCGATGATTCAGCATACTTCGGACAGAAGTCACACCAAGATTATCGCAGAAAATGCATATCTCAGCTTGAAACCCCCCGAAAACCAAGTTATCGCCGGTTCTGCATATCAAACGCACTGTGGAGTGGTGAAAACACCAGATAACGTGTTTCTTGCATTAAATAGCTCGAAACGAGGGATCTCGATGATTCTGCATACTTCGGACAGAAGTCTCACCAAAATTATCGTAAAAAATGCATATCTCAGCTTGAAACCCCACGAAAACCAAGATATCGCTGTGTTCAGCATATCAAACGCACTGTGGAGTGGTGAAAACCCCAGAAAACGTGTTTCTTGCATTAAATAGCTCGAAACGAGGGATCTCGATGATTCTGCATACTTCGGACAGAAGTCTCACCAAAATTATCGTAAAAAATGCATATCTCAGCTTGAAACCCCTCGAAAACCAAGATATCGCTGTGTTCAGCATATCAAACGCACTGTGGAGTGGTGAAAACCCCAGAAAACGTGTTTCTCGCATTAAATAGCTCGAAAAGAGCGTTCTCGAAGATCCTGCATACTTCTGACGGAAGTCTCACCAAGATTATCGTAGAAAATGCATATCTCAGCTTGAAACCCGACGAAAACCTGATATATCTCCGGTTCTGCACATCAAACGTACCGAGGAGTGGTGAAAACACCAGAAAACCTGTTTCGCGCATTAAGTAGCTCGAAAAGAGCGATCTCGAAGATTCTGCATAATTCTGACAGAAGTCGCACCAAGATTATCGTAGAAAATGCTTATCTCAGCTTGAAACCCGACCGAAACCAAGATATCTCCGGTTCTGCACGTCAAACGTACTGTGGAGTGGTGAAAACACAAGAAAACGTGTTTCGTGCATTAAGTAGCTCGAAAAGAGCGATCTAGATGATTCTGCATACTTCTGACTGAAGTCTCACCAATATTATCGCAGAAAATGCATATCTCAGCTTGAAACCCCACGAAAACCAAGATATCGCCGGTTCTGCATATCAAACGCACTGTGGAGTGGTGAAAACACCAGATAACGTGTTTCTCGCATTAAATAGCTCGAAAAGAGCGATCTCGAAGATTCTGCATACTTCTGACAGAAGTCTCACCAAGATTATCGTAGAAAATGCATATCTCAGCTTGAAACCCGACAAAAACCGAGTTATCTCTGGTTCTGCATATCAAACGTACTATGGAGTGGTGAAAACACCAGATAACGTGTTTCTCGCACTAACTAGCTCGAAAAGAGCGATCTCAATGATTCAGCATACTTCGGACAGAAGTCTCACCAAGGTTATCGTAGAAAATCCATATCTCAGCTTGAAACCTGGCCGAAACCAAGATATCTCCGGTTCTGCATGTCAAACGTACTGTGGAGTGGTGAAAACACCAGAAAACGTGTTTCGTGCATTAAGTAGCTTGAAAAGAGCGATCTCGATGATTCTGCATACTTCGGACAGAAGTCTCACCAAAATTATCGTAAAAAATGCGTATCTCAGCTTGAAACCCCACGAAAACAAAGATGTCGCTGGTACTGCATATCAAACGCACTGTGGAGTGGTGAAAACACCAGATAACGTGTTTGCCGCATTAAATAGCTCGAATAGAGCGATCTCGATGATTCTGCATACTTCGGACAGAAGTCTCACCAAGATTATCGTAAAAAAAGCATATCTCAGCTTGAAACCCCACGAAAACCAAAATGTCATCGGTTCTGCATATCAAACGCTCTGTGGAGTGGTGAAAACACCAGAAAACGTGTTTCTCGCATTAAATAGCTCGAAAAGAGCGATCTCGAAGATTCTGCATACTTCTGACAGAAGTCTCACCAAGATTATCGTAGAAAATGCATATCTCAGCTTGAACCCCGTCAAAAACCGAGTTATCTCCGGTTCTGCACATCAAACGTACCGTGGAGTGGTGAGAACACCAGAAAACGTGTTTCTCGCATTAGGTAGCTCGAAAAGAGCGTTCTCGAAGATCCTGCATACTTCTGACGGAAGTCTCACCAAGATTATCGTAGGAAAAGCATATCTCAGCTTGAAACCCCACGAAAACCTAGATATCGCTGGTTCTGCATATCCAACGCACTCTGGAGTGCTGAAAGCACCAGATAACGTGTTTGCCGCATTAAATAGCTCGAATAGAGCGATCTCGATGATTCTGCATACTTCGGACAGAAGTCTCACCAAGATTATCGTAAAAAAAGCATATCTCAGCTTGAAACCCTACGAAAACCAAGTTATCGCTGGTTCTGCATATCAAACGCACTGTGGAGTGGTGAAAACACCGGATAAGGTTTTTCTCGCATTAACGAGCTCGAAAAGTGCGATCTCGATGTTTCAGCATACTTCGGACAGATGTCTCACCAAGATTATCGCAGAAAATGCATATCTCAGCTTGAAACCCCACGAAAACCAAAATGTCATCGGTTCTGCATATCAAACGCTCTGTGGAGTGGTGAAAACACCAGAAAACGTGTTTCTCATATTTAGTAGCTCGAAAAGAGCGTTCTCGAAGATCCTGCATACTTCCGACAGAAGTCTCACCAAGATTATCGTAGAAAATGCATATCTCAGCTTGAATCCCGACGAAAACCAAAATATCGCCGGTTCTGCATATCAAACGCACTGTGGAGTGGTGAAAACACCGGACAAGGTTTTTCTCGCATTAACGAGCTCCAAAAGAGCGATCTCGATGATTCTGCATACTTCGGACAGAAGTCTCACCAAGATTATCGCAGAAAATGCATATCTCTGCTTGAAACCCCACGAAAACCAAGATATCTGCTGTTCTGCATATCCAACGAACTGTGGAGTGGTGAAAACCCCAGAAAAGGTGTTTCTCGCATTAAATAGCTCGAAAAGAGCGCTCTCGATGATTAAGCATACTTCGGACAGCAGTCTCACCAAGATTATCGTAAAAAATCATATCTCAGCTTGAAACCCCACGAAAGCCAAGATATCGCTGGTTCTGCATATCAAACGCACTGTGGAGTGGTGAAAACTCCGGATAAGGTTTTTCTCCCATTAACTAGCTCGAAAAGTGCGATCTCGATGTTTCAGCATACTTCGGACAGAAGTCTCACCAAGATTATCGCAGAAAATGCATATCTCAGCTTGAAACCCCACGAAAACCAAGATATCTACTATTCTGCATATCAAACGCACTGTGGAGTTGTGAAAACACCAGATAACGTGTTTCTCGCATTAAATAGCTCGAAAAGAGCGCTCTCGATGTTTCTGCATACTTCGGACAGATGTTTCACCAAGATTATCGTAGAAAATGCATATCTCAGCATGAAACCCGTCGATAACCAAAATATCGCCGGTTCTGCATATCAAACCAACTGTGAAGTGGTGAAAACACCAGATAACGTGTTTCTCGCATTAATTAGCTCGAAAAGTGCGATCTCGATGATTCTGCATACTTCTAACAGAAGTCTCACCAAGATTATCGCAGAAAATGCATATCTCTGCTTGAATCCCCACGAAAACCAAGATATCTACTGTTCTGCATATCCAACGAAGAGTGGAGTGGTAAAAACACTAGATATCGTGTTCCTCGCATTAAATAGCTCGAAACGAGCGATCTCGATGATTAAGCATACTTCGGACAGAAGTCTCACCAAGATTATCGTACAAAATGCATATCTCAGCTTGAAACCCCACGAAAGCCGAGATATCGCCGGTTCTGCATATCAAACGCACTGTGCAGTGGTGAAAACACCAGATAACGTGTTTCTCGCACTAACTAGCTCGAAAAGAGCGATCTCGATGTTTCAGCATACTTCGGACTGAAGTCTCACCAAGATTATCGCAGAAAATGCATATCTCAGCTTGAAACCCCACGAAAACCAAGATGTCGCCGGTTCTGCATATCAAACGCACTGTGGAGTGGTGAAAACACCAGAAAACGTGTTTCTCGCATTAAGTAGCTCGAAAAGAGCGTTCTCGAAGATCCTGCATACTTCTGACAGAAGTCTCACCAAGATTATCGTAGAAAATGCATATCTGAGCTTGCAACCCGACGAAAACCGAGTTATCTCCGGTTCTGCACATCAAACGTACCGTGGAGTGGTGAAAACACCAGAAAACGTGATTCGCGCATTAAGTATCTCGAAACGAGCGATCTCGATGTTCCAGCATACTTCGGACAGAAGTCTCACAAAGATTATCACAGAAAATGCATATCTCAGCTTGAAACCCCACGAAAACCAAGATGTCGCCGGTTCTGCATATCAAACGCACTGTGGAGTGGTGAAAACACCAGATAACGTGTTTCTCGCACTAACTAGCTCGAAAAAAGCGATCTCGATGATTCAGCATACTTCGGACAGAAGTCACACCAAGATTATCGCAGAAAATGCATATCTCAGCTTGAAACCCCACGAAAACCAAGATATCGCCGGTTCTGCATATCAAACGCACTGTGGAGTGGTGAAAAAACCAGATAACGTGTTTCTCGCATTAAATAGCTCGAAACGAGGGATCTCGATGATTCTGCATACTTCGGACAGAAGTCTCACCAAGATTATCGTAAAAAATGCATATCTCAGCTTGAAACCCCACGAAGGCCAAGATATCGCTGGTTCTGCATATCAAACAAACTGTGGAGTGGTAAAAACACCGGATAAGGTTTTCCTCGCATTAACTAGCTCGAAAAGAGCGATCTCTCATGTTTCAGCATACTTCGGACAGAAGTCTCACCAAGATTATCGCAGAAAATGCATATCTCAGCTTGAAACCCCACGAAGGCCAAGATATCGCTGGTTCTGCATATCAAACGCACTGTGGAGTGGTGAAAACACCAGATAACGTGTTTCTCGCATTAAATAGCTCGAAAAGAGCGATCTCGATGATTCTGCATACTTCGGACAGATGTCTCAACAAGATTATCGCAGAAAATGCATATCTCAGCTTGAAACCCCACGAAAACCAAGATATCTACTGTTCTGCATATCAAACGCACTGTGGAGTGGTGAAAACACCAGAAAACGTGTTCCTCGCATTAAATGGCTCGAATAGAGCGATCTCGATGATTCTTCATACTTCGGACAGAAGTCTCACCAAGATTATCGTAAAAAATGCATATCTCAGCTTGAAACCCCACGAATGGCAAGATATCGCTGGTTCTGCATATCAAACGCACTGTGGAGTGGTGAAAACACCGGATAAGGTTTTTCTCGCATTAACTAGCTCGAAAAGAGCGATCTCGATGTTTCAGCATACTTCGGACAGAAGTCTCACCAAGATTATCGCAGAAAATGCATATCTCAGCTTGAAACCCCAGGAAAACCAAGATATCGCCGGTTCTGCATATCAAACCAACTGTGGAGTGGTGAAAACACCAGATAACGTGTTTCTCGCATTAAATAGCTCGAAAAGTGCGATCTCGATGATTCTGCATACTTCGGACAGAAGTCTCAACAAGATTATCGCAGAAAATGCATATCTCAGCTTGAAACCCCACGAAAACCAAGATATCGCTGTGTTCTGCATATCAAACGCACTGTGGAGTGGGGAAAACACCGGATACGGTTTTTCTCGCATTAGCTAGCTCGAAAAGAGCGATCTCGATGTTTCAGCATACTTCGGACAGAAGTCTCACCAAGATTATCGCAGAAAATGCATATCTCAGCTTGAAACCCCACGAAAACCAAGATATCGCCGGTTCTGCATATCATACGCACTGTGGAGTGGAGAAAACACCAGATAACGTGTTTCTCGCATTAAATAGCTCGAAACGAGCTATCTCGAAGATTAAGCATACTTCGAACAGAAGTCTCACCAAGATTATCACAGAAAATGCATATCTCAGCTTGAAACCCCACGAAAACCAAGATGTCGCCGGTTCTGCATATCAAACGCACTGTGGAGTGGTGAAAACACCAGAAAACGTGTTTCTCGCATTAAGTAGCTCGAAAAGAGCGTTCTCGAAGATCCTGCATACTTCTGACAGAAGTCTCACCAAGATTATCGTAGAAAATGCATATCTCAGCTTGCAACCCGACGAAAACCGAGTTATCTCCGGTTCTGCACATCAAACGTACCGTGGAGTGGTGAAAACACCAGAAAACGTGTTTCGCGCATTAAGTATCTCGAAACGAGCGATCTCGATGTTCCAGCATACTTCGGACAGAAGTCTCACCAAGATTATCGTAGAAAATGCATATCTCAGCTTGAAACCCGACGAAAACCGATATATCTCCGGTTCCGCACATCAAACGTACCGTTGAGTGGTGAAAACACCAGAAAACGTGATTCGCGCATTAAGAAGCTCGAAAAGAGCGTTCTCGAAGATTCTGCATAATTCTGACAGAAGTCTCACCAGGATTATCGTAGAAAATGCATATCTCAGCTTGAAACCCGACCGAAACCAAGATATCTCCGGTTCTGCATGTCAAACGTACTGTGGAGTGGTGAAAACACCAGAAAACGTGTTTCGTGCATTAAGTAGCTCGAAAAGAGCGATCTAGATGATTCTGCATACTTTTGACTGAAGTCTCACCAATATTATCGCAGAAAATGCATATCTCATCTTGAAACCCCACGAAAACCAAGATATCGCCGGTTCTGCATATCAAACGCACTGTGGAGTGGTGAAAACACCAGATAACGTGTTTCTCGCATTAGAAACTCGAAAAGAGCGATCTCGAAGATTCTGCATACTTCTGACAGAAGTCTCACCAAGATTATCGTAGAAAATGCATATCTCAGCTTGAAACCCGACGAAAACCGATATATCTCCGGTTCTGCACATCAAACGTACCGTTGAGTGGTGAAAACACCAGCAAACGTGATTCGCGCATTAAGAAGCTCGAAAAGAGCGTTCGCGAAGATTCTGCATAATTCTGACAGAAGTCTCACCAAGATTATCGTAGAAAATGCATATCTCAGCTTGAAACCCGACGAAAACCGATATATCTCCGGTTCTGCACATCAAACGTACCGTTGAGTGGTGAAAACACCAGCAAACGTGATTCGCGCATTAAGAAGCTCGAAAAGAGCGTTCGCGAAGATTCTGCATAATTCTGACAGAAGTCTCACCAGGATTATCGTAGAAAATGCATATCTCAGCTTGAAACCCGACCGAAACCAAGATATCTCCGGTTCTGCATGTCAAACGTACTGTGGAGTGGTGAAAACACCAGAAAACGTGTATCGTGCATTAAATAGCTCGAAAAGAGCGATCTTGAAGATTCTGCATACTTCGGACAGAAGTCTCACCAAGGTTATCGCAGAAAATGCATATCGCTGCTTGAAACCCCACGAAAACCAAGATGTCGCTGGTACTGCATATCAAACGCACTGTGGAGTGGTGAAAACACCAGATAACGTGTTTCTCGCATTAGAAACTCGAAAAGAGCGATCTCGAAGATTCTGCATACTTCTGACAGAAGTCTCACCAAGATTATCGTAGAAAATGCATATCTCAGCTTGAAACCCAACAAAAACCGAGTTATCTCCGGTTCTGCACATCAAACGTACCGTGGAGTGGTGAAGACACCAGAAAACGTGTTTCGCGCATTAAGTAGCTCTAAAAGAGCGTTCTCGAAGATTCTGCATACTTCTGACAGAAGTCTCACCAAGATTATCGTAGAAAATGCATATCTCAGCTTGAAACCCGACCGAAACCAAGATATCTCCGGTTCTGCATGTCAAACGCACTGTGGAGTGGTGAAAACACCAGAAAACGTGTTTCTCGCATTAGGTAGCTCGAAAAGAGCGTTCTCGAAGATCCTGCATACTTCTGACGGAAGTCTCACCAAGATTATCGTAGAAAATGCATATCTCAGCTTGAAACCCGACGAAAACCTGATATATCTCCGGTTCTGCACATCAAACGTACCGAGGAGTGGTGAAAACACCAGAAAACCTGTTTCGCGCATTAGGTAGCTCGAAAAGAGCGATCTCGAAGATTCTGCATAATTCTGACAGAAGTCGCACCAAGATTATCGTAGAAAATGCATATCTCAGCTTGAAACCCGACCGAAACCAAGATATCTCCGGTTCTGCATGTCAAACGTACTGTGGAGTGGTGAAAACACCAGAAAACGTGTTTCGTGCATTAAGTAGCTCGAAAAGTGCGATGTTGATGATTCTGCATACTTCTGACTGAAGTCTCACCAATATTATCGCAGAAAATGCATATCTCAGCTTGAAACCCCACGAAAACCAAGATATCGCTGGTTCTGCATGTCAAACGCACTGTGGACTGGTGAAAACACCAGATAACGTGTTTCTCGCACTAACTAGCTCGAAAAGAGCGATCTCGAAGATTCTGCATACTTCTGACAGAAGTCTCACCAAGATTATCGTAGAAAATGCATATCTCATCTTGAAACCCGACAAAAACCGAGTTATCGCCGGTTCTGCACATCAAACGTACCGTGGAGTGGTGAAGACACCAGAAAACGTGTTTCGCGCATTAAGTAGCTCTAAAAGAGCGTTCTCGAAGATTCTGCATACTTCTGACAGAAGTCTCACCAAGATTATCGAAGAAAATGCATATCTCAACTTGAAACCCGACCGAAACCAAGATATCTGCGGTTCTGCATGTCAAACGCACTGTGGAGTGGTGAAAACACCAGAAAACGTGTTTCTCGCATTAGGTAGCTCGAAAAGAGCGTTCTCGAAGATCCTGCATACTTCTGACGGAAGTCTGACCAAGATTATCGTAGAAAATGCATATCTCAGCTTGAAACCCGACGAAAACCTGATATATCTCCGGTTCTGCACATCAAACGTACCGAGGAGTGGTGAAAACACCAGAAAACGTGTTTCGCGCATTAAGTAGCTCGAAAAGAGCGATCTGGAAGATTCTGCATAATTCTGACAGAAGTCTCACCAAGATTATCGTAGAAAATGCATATCTCAGCTTGAAACCCGACCGAAACCAAGATATCTCCGGTTCTGCATGTCAAACGTACTGTGGAGTGGTGAAAACACCAGAAAACGTGTTTCGTGCATTAAGTAGCTCGAAAAGTGCGATCTTGATGATTCTGCATACTTCTGACTGAAGTCTCACCAATATTATCGCAGAAAATGCATATCTCAGCTTGAAACCCCACGAAAACCAAGATATCGCTGGTTCTGCATGTCAAACGCACTGTGGAGTGGTGAAAACACCAGATAACG